>JAAVUD010000349.1:0-17607 GCA_014898915.1 Fusarium chlamydosporum | reverse complement strand
GGGGGGGGGGGGGCAGCCCGGTGTCCTGCAATTCCGTGCAAGCCAGGCCTTGAACTGGTCAAGATCGATCCGGGGTGAAATCTGGGAAGCAGGCACTGACACGGTCAAGACAAGCCCGCGAATATCGACATGCTCGCTTGGGAATTGGCTTGGCTCGCATACACGTCCGTCCGGCCGTCCGTCTTCGGCTCCGTGATGCTTTGTCGGTCGCAAGTCGCGCTTAACCTTTGCGATTGCTATGCTGCGGTTTTAACACGGATGTGATGGATGTACGTAGACATCCTTCCCAACTTGCGCGATAATATGGTTACCTACCTACTCTGTCGTAGTAAGCGTCTTGAAATGATTGCATTGTATGAGTGAATTTGCTCTCAGTTAGGTTGGATGCAGGGTCCTGGAAAACTCGGATCCGTCCACCCATATCGAGTCGCATGGGGTGGTCCAATTTTTTGCTCGACTAGCCAAATGCTCTACAAAGCCGGCGAGAATGGATTCTTCTCCATCAAATCCCACGCCAACATTTGGAGACTCGTGGGGCCTGGAGAAATCTTCTTTGAGATGGAGTCTCCTTTTGACAGCAACGTGATATGTAGTCTAATACTGTAGAAGAAAGGTACTGTCGGAAGCTGACCGCTAAGGTGTTGTCCATCGTCGATCACTGATCCTGGTCTGCCTCGTACAGTATAGGCGTTATCGACCAGGCTCTGTTACGGTGTAAAGACGAGGCGCGCAAGTGTCCAAGTCGCGGCATAGTCTGGATGCTACCTTCGCTTTACGACTTGTCATGAACAGTGGGAGCCTCTTGCACCGACAGGGTCACTAGCTTGTCCCTGGACAAGAGCAATAGTACGGTCAGCCAGAGTCAGCAAAACCGAAGGCTGGCTCTTGATAGCAGACGCCAATCCCGATTGTGCCAACGGCGGACACACCATTGTTGGATATCCGACAGGTTGGTTTCAGGCCAGAGGCAATGACCATACTGTGCTACGTTAAGGTAGCATGCCAGCATCGTCCAGCCGTTGAACAACTTCTCCAGTCCAATTTCCTTTCAGTGCCCCAGACCCGGAGCGACATTGACATCATGTTCGAAACGCCTAGTGGATTCGCCGATTCGCGACTTTACAAGTGAACGTGCAATTCGGGAATGACGGCACGGATAGATAGGATACCAAGTGTATACGGGGACAGTCGTGGGGACGACTATGGGGAGCTGGAGAGCCTCAATTTGCCGGCACAAGCCAACGACGAGGAACTTTGGCATTGGCAAGTGATAACAACGAGGTGGGTTGTCGTTAAACTTGACCAACACGTAAAAGAAACCAAGAGAAGCCGCGTCTGGAGCCTCTCTCTTCTAGCTTGGGGCGCTTAGTGCTTCTCTGCTTCTGGGAAAGTAATGTCCGACAGTGACAGGGCCTGGCCTTTCTGAGGACTTGACTCGGCTGGCACTCGGTACCTTCAAGACATGCTACGGCCAGCCGCGGCAAGTTGACGAGCTAAGTTGTTAGTGGAAGGGAAAAGAAGTGGGTATCAGGAACGAGCTCCCCATAGTAGTGGAGCGTGAGTGCGAGAGCACCGTGCCAGATTTCCACCAGACCAAAGTTATCGGTCCTAAGCCCTAGCCACGTCGCCGCCTGCCTCCGGTGAGGCTTTGATAACAGTCTGTACTATCTATCGCATGCTAGATTGCACCTGGTCGTCAAAAACCATGACCGCCGCAGCTTCCGTAGTACCATAGTAATAGGTGTTCCTTGCAACCAGCAAGACCCTGATGTTGTAGAGTACAGTGTGATCCGTCCATCAGAACTGCGTTGTGCAGCCAGCTGCAGAAAAGCCTGGGATGTTATTCAAGGCTAACCAATAGTACAGCAGCGGTTCCACGAGTGCCGAAGGTCGAAGCCAAATCGCTTGGATCGGTAGGAGCGGGTCTTCCAATGCGGGCTACTGGAAATCCCTGCATTTCAGTTTGCGATGCTCTTGGGGTTGTTGGGGAATTGGAGAACAAGAAGTTCAACACCTTGATCGAAGAGACAGCATGTGTGAGACATGCAGAGAAGTGGCAAGCGCCATCATGGTAAAATGTGGTTTGGACGTATGTAGCAATCCCGAGGACTTTCGAGGTTTCTCCGTCAGTTCGATAATGATTAAGGTGCTGCAGTAACAGTGACGTATGTGTATCATGCCAGATCTTCTCGGTTATTTTTCGTTTTCGGTTTATCCATGGCTTGTTAATAGACCGCCTCAACATCTTGAAGAAGCTATGTCAGCAGAGATGAAAGCAGAATGGTATGACATTGAGCTTTGTTACCAATGCCCCTAAGTCTCTTGCTTGTTCGTACACCGATTATGGGAGATCGAAGCGTCAAGAGGCCTGCGAAGGACCATTGAACGTAAGGAAAGTCCATGCTTTGACGAACAGTCCTACCCCAGACTATGGCGGAGAAGGGTTTCCATACATCATGTTATGTGAGACTAAAACTGTAGGGAGGCTGGGACAAGCTGAGGTAGCACCACAACTGCTCTGCTCCATGTCCATAGGCAAGGTCCCTGAATCGACAGAACGGAAAGCTTGGCTGTTCAAGGAACCTCTTCTCCGCAATCGTGCACTGTTGCCTAGGGAGACTGGGGTGAGGTGAAGGGAGGCTGGAGCAATGAACGTTGCGTTGTTGATAGTAGGATGAGGTTTTGACCAAGGTATTGAGGAAAGTGAGGCGAGTGAAAAAGGGAGAGTCAGTGCCAGTGCCAGTGCCAGTGCCAGTGCCAGTACCAGTGCCAGTGTCAGTGTCAGTACCATAAACAGTGTCCCGCGGGATCCATGATGGGAGGTGGTTTCCTTTGGTGGTTGTGTTGGGGTAGGTACGTTCTACAGTTACAGACTTACTATGTGAAAAGTGCAGTCAATGAAATGGTTCTACATAATACCTGCCAACTTGACATTAAGCTCCAGTCATCCCCTAATATCCCGCACGCTACAGCGCCAATCCTAGACAGTATCGAACAAACTCGTGGGCATTGTCCATAAATGGCTAATCTCAATGCCTTGCCTGCTTTAGTAGTTAGTAATTAAATGAGGAAATGACAATATTACAGCTTTATGGATTCCTTCCTGCAATGCAAGACCAGTAATAGCAAACCTACAGAGTGAGCGATATTACTGCCCTCCACTGCATTGTACCGCACTGTACTGTACTGCAACAGCAGAGTCTGGGTCGAGTCTATTTGCTAGGGACCGTTTCCAGTTTTCCAGGGCGTCAATTCAATTCCCTCATCAGATGAATTGGCCAATTGTTCTTTTTCTTTAGACAATTTTCAGGGTGCCCACCAACTTCGTACATACTATGGTAGTCTGAACGCCTCCCGGGCGACCCCGGATCCGCTGAGAATCGGGCAAAGATGGGGAAGACGCACAAATATGCAGTCAAGAAATGCCTCGTTACTTGGCATAGACCGTGAAAGGGGATTGGATAGAGTGCGAATCAATGTGACGGCACCAGGCGGGATTTGTGCCCCAAGTCCTTCTGGAAGCTTATACTTACGATCCAGTCAAGTACACCTACAGATGCGTGTCAGCAAGGGCGCTCCGCGATGAAGCTACGGAAATGTAAATCTTCCAAGGAGCTGCTTCTAATCAGAACTAGCCTTGGCGGTTTAGTGGACACAACAGACAACGAGCTATAGGTTTAGTGTTACATGCTATGCTGCGATACGTATCGTTTGCGTTTGTTGTGTTGTATATGACTGCGATGCTGTGTTAAGATGTAGGGTAATAGTTGTATCAAGTAAACAACAGTGGCGGCAGTATTGAAACAACCGGGTAGGCATCGGACATTGACTCAGCAACAATAAACTCTTATTATACATGAGGCTTGCATTACTATCCACGGGTAAGCTTGAGTACGGCTTGATGTGAGATAACAGCCACAGAGTACTCTGTACCTAGTCATGGAAATCGACAGTTGACTACTCTGAGTATCTCGCGGCATTTGATAGTAGACACGGGACTTGAATATGGAATGGACAAAAAGCTCCAAGAGGCAGTAACGACAGCAACGCAACAGCGGTAGATAGTGCGGTGAACAAACCTCTGTGAAGATCAGACCCGCTATCAGCGATTCAGAGTATCCCCAGCTTGACCAAGTTCATGACCAGAAAAGGACTTACCGAGCCCCCATCTTCGGTAGTCAAAGTCCAAGTTAGGCTTGACCGAGAGAGAGTGGCTGGTAAAAAGAACAGGAAATGTACACCGCGACTTGTTCGTGGGGATTCAGCAGTTGGCACACCGAGGCAACGAAGCCAGCGACCCCGAACCCGGCCAATGGCCACTCACCTACCTTCCTTACCTAGCTCACCTCATCAGGCACCGGAGGTCGCGGCAAACAAAGCGCCGACATCTTTCTGTCTGTTACGATAACTGCGTGCGAAAAGCCGCGGAAGAAAGCGAGTCCACCATGGACCATGACCACCATGACCCCCGGTTTAAACATGGAGGGTCCCACATCAAATCCGATGGAAGTGGATATGACAGGGTGACCTAGAAGAAATAAATCCGCGCGAAAGGGCGAGGGCCGACCTGGACCAGAATGCGATTTGGCACAGCTACTGATTTGGGTTGAGAGCAGGGTACTATACAGTATCTGTCTATGCAGGGAGGCAAATCGGACAAACCGGTACCGTTACTATTGGCCGTCGTCTATCTCACCTTTTTCTCCCTTTGGAACGTTTTCTGCCGTTTCATGGGCTAGAAAGAGGAATTCTTATGACGTAGAGCGTCCGGGTGTTCATTGGACTCTGGGGGCGCGGACTAGGGTGCCCTGAAGCTGACGGGGTTCACAGGGTCCTTTTTTCCCTTTTCCCTATGCAAGCTCGTGAGCGACAAGGAAAACACGGGCCTGGCAGGCCTGGAAACTTGATTGCTTGGCAAGGAGGCGACAAGACTTCCCCCCCGATCAGTGGCAGCCGAGGCCAATGCCCGCGAGAGTCCCCATATGGACCTGAAGAGGCATTGGATGAATAGAAGTGACATGAGGGTCAGGTAGGTTGGTTGCCTTGCATGGAAAGACCGGCTTCTAGAAACATTCCTAGAAGCGCGGCTTCTGCACTGGGATCCATAAGTTTATGCACACCTGCATCAACAGCTGTGAAGCTCTCAAATAATACCTCACAGCTTAGAGCTTGACAGAAACAAGCGAGCTTGAACCCCGCGCTGCCAGGGTTTGCTAGCATCTTGGTATTTGTGTCAAGCATTTTTTATGTGCGCATGTTTTGGTACGCTAAAGCTTGGCAAGGCTCGGTCCCGTCAGTCGTTGGGACAGGGCTTGTAGGATGGGCCAGAGGCTAGGCTGCCGTTTTGGCTGGAGATCCATGGATCCATGGGATGGATGGATGGCTTACACTGACTAAAGTAATGTAAAGTAAAGTTCAGCGTCCAACGAACTGTCCCCCCATCGTCTCGCCTCGCCCGCGTTCACCCGCACGATAGATTTATTAGATCGGGGGACGCTAATTACTGCACTGTAGACTAACAGCGGCGCTTCATGCGCTCAAGGTGAATCTCATCTCTTGAGCGTCCTTCATAAACGTGCACGGAGAAACCCACAGACAAAGAAAGGCCAAGGTCAGCCAAGCCGATCCAGGCCAGGCGAGGCCCTGCAGAAGTTCACCCATGTCGTGAATCAGACCGTATCTCGCACCGTAACGCAATGCACTCGTCGACACCAAGCCCCGAGCGAGGTTTGCCAAGGCTGGTAGAGTCTCACCAGCTGTCGATAAGGCGATTGGGTCATGACCGTGACAGCCACTTAGCGGTCACATTTTGCGCCAGGCGGAACGATGGATGCTGAACGATGTCCTTACTCGATATGAACCAGGAACTGTACCGTCATAACGTACCAGGGCCATTGCGTTGCGCGACGGGAGTGCAGCGCGCTCTTTTCTTGGCCTGCACAGGCAAAAAAGCTTGTCGCGCGCAATGAGGTGTGATTGCTTGTCATAGGAAGGCATATCGAAACACGGCGATCCCGTTTCGGCCCTGCCTGCCCACCTGCCTGAGCGAGAGAGTGAGACCCTTACCAACCGAACGGTACAATTTTGAATTAACCTCATGCCTCCTCGTGTCCGCGTCAAACCAAGGCTAATCAACGGTTGATAGGCCAAATACGAAGTTTGAGCGAGATAGAACGAATCTAGATCGAGTACGTATCGGGCAATGTACAAGTCTGTACAGTGCCATACTGCAGAGCAACCGACAAGCATAATCGTCATCGAGCGGGATCTATGAGGCTATCCTTTTGAGATTGTCAGACAAGTTCCCAGTCTGGTCAGTTCCGAGGCCGATCGCGTGGGGCAGGTCTCAAATATGCTACAATTAAGGTAGCGGATTGTTAATATGTATGCACTTTATTCTGTGTTTCCTGAGCAGCCTGGATGAGTTTTAATGTCACCTGTCCAGCGCGCTTTGTTATTTTAACACTTGTTTTAAAAAGTGGAAATCGGGAAATTGAACGACATGCTTTGCGCGCAAATGGCAACGTCGCCATATCGACATTATTCTGTGCCGCTCATACGAGGCAATAGCTAGATTGAAACGGCCGTGGTCATCTATGCAAAGCGACAGTAATGAGGTCAAGTACAGTACGTTCTGAGGTAGTTCTGAACGCTTACTGAGTCATGGTACAGCATCATGTATCAACAACACCTTGGAGGTCTGTACAGTGTCCAGATCCACGAGTCACTAGGGTAACATTTCTCAATTGATCGAAAAAATGTCTTCAGCCAGCAGCTCAAAGCAAGGCTGATGTACAGTATATTTTACATAAACGGTAATCCGGTCTTTTGGCCTATCGTCAATTAAGCGGAGCCCGTGATTGCCATCGTTCTCCAGTATCTCGAGTCGCGATTTTGCTGACCGCCGGGGATGGGCAAATCAGTGTCGTCATCCTTTCAAGCACAGCGACCGCCGACACGCATACAACAGTACATACATGCCCAGCGTATCGTAGCGAGAAAAACGAACCTCGAGCAGCTAGCCTAGGGCACATGGGTATGGGGCATGGGGGAGGTGAGGAAAATCCCTCAGTGGAATTGGGGGAAGCTCAACGCCAGGTACAAGCACGGCCAGCAATGACATACAGCAGAGGTACAGGGGCCCTAGTAGTGAAGACATGCCGCAAGACACCAAAGAGCTTTGTACTCAGTAGGTTCTGACGCTGTCAGGCAGAGACTTATCTTGGTACTGTGTCTCGTGAGGCAAAATCTGGCAGTGAGGCAATATGAAATACCGGATACAATCGAGGAACGGCTCTCACTGAGTGACAGTGACCGATGGGATGTGCATCCCGCGTTATACAGACCGGGGTCCTTTCTTGAATGGGAACTATCATGTACGTAGACTGTACAGTGCTCTACAGTCTTGGATCTTCTGGAAGATCCTTTCTGATTGTTTTCAAGCGATTAATCCGCGGAGCCAATACGCAGACTTCTACAAACTAAGAAATAAAATTATTCGCCATGAGCTAGAAAGTTTTGGTGTCTTAGAGTTCATGAAGGCTGTAATCAGGGAGCGCAGCGCATACAGTCGTTCCGCCGACAGCCCCAACCCATGTAATTCAGCTCAGAGGGAGGCTGTTGTTACAAGCTTGATATGTATTTGGAAAGGCTTTCCATGCATCTACTGGCATCAAGATCGAGGCAAATCGCTTCAAGTATGTATGACATGGATCAATTCATGATTCTTTTGGTGTCATAGTAGTCGTCATTGTCAGCCATCAGCTGTCAGCCACGAGAAGTTCGAGATATGAGACATGAGTAACCAATTGCAGTCGCCCATCTGATACGTGCTCTCAATTGAGTTTTTGGTTATCATTTCATTTTCTCATGAATGTCTTTTATTGTTTACACTCTGTGTTATGCTCCCCCTCGTACTGTATCTCCAGGACAATTCTGGAGCTTGAGTCCTCATCTGAATCTAGTCTCTCTGCAGGTTGGTTCCTCAAGTCCCTCCCAATCTCTTTTTTCCCTCTATCGCTGCACTTGTAAATGCAATGCAATGCTCAACCCTTTCTGCACCTCCACTGCTGAGATTACCGTCTTGTTTCCATTCCCCACGCTCGGCGACGCCACACACTGTGCTCTGCACCTGCATGGAAGGACCTAGGCTGGACCGAGGAAAAGCTCGACGAGCGAAAAGCTGTCTTTACTGGACAAGGATAAAGGCGGTCGATTTCGATGGGTCATCAGCGACCGATGTTTCATACTTTCACACCCTAGCACACGGCCTTTCCCAATTGACACACCCTAGGGGGAAAAAATGTTCGTTGCGATAGAGAGGAAAAAAAACAACCCAGCATTCTAGTGAGAGGAAGGGCGAGAACGAGAAAAAAAATCTCAATCCAGCCGACGCTACCGGGTACGGCAAGGGTAGCTCCTACGCTGGCGTGCTACCTGGTGCAGACGCTACGCACTTTTTTGACTCTAGTCTCCAGGCGGATGATGGTGTTACTGCGTTGTTTACTGCTCTAGCATATGAGGTTGATTGTTGATCTGCAATGTTGTTGTGCTTGTGCTTGTGCTTATAGTTTGGTTGTTACGGGCTACGCTGCCTGTTGCCCACGGTTTTCACCGCGCGATCTCGTCTCACTTTCACTTTTTGACTGTGTTGGTGATAACTTTTTTTCCGCTGCCCATATATGCATAATGTTCAAGAGTTAAAACATGATAGACCGCAACCACATCATTAAGCTTAGGTCGCTGCATGTGCAATACACTTCAGTACGTCTATAGTACAGCTTGTTTACAGCACAATCACGTCGCACCTTACTATCCCTAGGCCAATAACACGACAAGACTAGGGTAGGTGAGGGTGTAGCTAAACGGCAAGAGGGTGTGATGAATTTTCCTTCCTTCGTCACAGCTACCGTTGATACTGCCAGTCCCGAGTCGTGTCGTGCGGGCATTAATCGGCAACGGAGAACGAAAAAGGATGGGGGATAATTGAGCGCATAATGGGAGAGGAAAGTGGCACTGGGATACGTAGATTTACTTTACAAATGCACAATGGCGGCATGAACAAATCAATTGCAGCGTTTACCTATCGCGATGGAGGTACAATTACAGACTCTCCTCTATACGGAGGGATTGGACTGGACTGGACTGAAGAGAAATGGGACTGCACCGGCAGGGCCGTGAGAGGTTGGCACAATTCGTACGGTGGAGGAAAAGAGCGTTTGTTTGTTGCTAGCTTGTATCTCGAGGGCCTTCCGGTCGTACCTGGAGACGGCATGGAGCTCATAACCTGGGGCATATTGGGATTCGCGAGGGACCATGCCAGGAACCTGCGCGAGACTCGTGGGAAGTGACTGATGGGACCCATCCTAATCCACCCGTCCCGGCTTGGAAAGACCCATCCAATTCTTTGCGCGGTGGAGCTCTGCGTCTCCGTAGGACCCGTTTGATAGACCCCGGTCCTTTCTGTTCTGTCTCTTGTGAAGGGGGGGGGTCCACAAAAGACAGAGCGTAGCGAGTGGGAAGCCGATTTGCAGCAAAGTGAGAGACAATCAGTCTTGGAGAAATATGCAGGCATTGAAAGTGGGGCCCACTTCATGACCGGGTCTCCATCATTTGATCAGGGCCGAAAGTCTGTTGGCAGGGGTATGAGCGAGCGTGGGCCGGCAAGCTCGCCGGGAAAGAACCCAAGCTCACGCATCTTTCTCTGGATTCAAAAAGAAGCTCTCGCCCAACTCGAACTCTCTCTTCTTTCCTTTCCTCTTCACCCACGAATGCTTCATACATAAGCGACCCTAACTTCGTGCGGTGCTTAGACACTTTCTTCCTTTTCCCCTCCCCTCCCAAAAAAAAACCTTGTCCCTCTGTTTCTCTCAACAACAGAAAACAGCAGCACCAACTTCAGCTATTATTTACTCAATACCTGCTGCCTACCTATAGCCGCGTCTTTTAATACCTAAGAATCGACATACTCTTTTCACGTCACCAACCATGGCCGAAGAGAAGGCGGTCGGCGCTCCTGCGCTGGACACCAACATCGAGACTGGCGGCTTCGATGAGAAGCGAGGACAAGCTCCCGCTACCCACAACCCCAAGGCTCCCGTTGCCGAGGATGAGGAGCCCGATGAGGACATGGACGCCCTGATCGAGGATCTCGAGTCCGAGGATGGCCACGAGATCGACGACGACGAGGAGGCCACCCCCGGTGGTGGACGTGTCGTTCCTGAGGACCAGCTCCAGACCGACTCTCGGGTCGGTCTCACGGAGGCAGAGGTTATCGCTCGCCGCAAGAAGTGGGGACTCAACGCCATGAAAGAGGAGCGCGAGAACATGATTCTCAAGTTCCTTATGTTCTTCGTCGGTCCAATTCAATTCGTTATGGTGTGTACTCCCTTTCTTTGCGCTCCTTTTCATCTTTCTTTCAAAGCACAGCGATTTCCCCTCGATTTTCCACATTTTTTGGTGTTGTGTTCAGACGAATTTGAGAAGCCATCGCGGCCTTCAAGATTTCGGCGCACGGGCCATGGTTCTCGGCCCCACCTTTACCCCTTGCTCTCCACTTTTTCACATCATTTCTTAACATCATCGTGATATCTCACTAACACCCACACAGGAAGCCGCCGCCGTTCTTGCTGCTGGTCTTGAGGACTGGATTGACTTTGGTGTAATCTGCGCCCTTCTTCTTCTTAACGCCTGTGTTGGATTTATTCAAGAGTTTCAAGCTGGAAGCATTGTCGAGGAGCTGAAGAAGACCCTTGCTCTCAAGGCTGTCGTCCTCCGTGATGGTACTCTCAAGGAGATTGAGGCCCCTGAAGTCGTTCCCGGTGATATCCTTCAAGTTGAGGAAGGTACCATCATTCCCGCTGACGGTCGTTTCGTTACCGAGGGCTGCTTCGTCCAGGTTGATCAGTCCGCCATCACTGGCGAGTCTCTCGCTGTCGACAAGCATGCTGGTGATAACTGTTACGCTTCCTCCGCTGTCAAGCGTGGTGAGGCCTTCGTTATCGTTACTTCCACCGGTGACAACACTTTCGTTGGTCGTGCCGCTGCCCTTGTTTCTCAATCCGCTGGTGGCACTGGTCACTTCACTGAGGTTCTCAACGGAATTGGAACAATCCTGCTGGTCCTAGTTGTGGCCACTCTCCTCGTCGTTTGGGTCAGCTCTTTCTACCGCTCCAACGGTATCGTCGACATTCTCCGTTTCACTCTCGCTATTACTATCGTCGGTGTCCCCGTCGGTCTTCCCGCTGTCGTTACCACCACCATGGCTGTCGGTGCCGCTTACCTCGCCAAGAAACAGGCTATCGTCCAGAAGCTCTCTGCCATTGAGTCTCTTGCTGGTGTCGAGATCCTCTGCTCTGACAAGACCGGTACTCTGACCAAGAACAAGCTCTCTCTCGCTGAGCCCTTCTGTGTTGCTGGTGTTGAGCCTGATGACCTGATGCTCACTGCTTGTTTGGCTGCTTCCCGCAAGAAGAAGGGTATTGACGCTATCGACAAGGCTTTCCTCAAGGCCCTGAAGTTCTACCCCCGCGCTAAGGGTGTTCTCTCCAAGTACAAGGTTCTCGACTTCCACCCCTTCGACCCTGTCTCCAAGAAGGTCCAGGCTGTTGTCGAGTCCCCTCAAGGTGAGCGTATCATCTGTGTCAAGGGTGCCCCACTTTTCGTTCTCAAGACTGTCGAGGAGGACCACCCCATCCCCGAGGAGGTCGATAGTGGTAAGTAATGTCCTATCACCATTAACAACGTCATGCTAATCAATCAGCGTACAAAAACTGCGTCGCCGAGTTCGCTACAAGAGGCTTCCGATCTCTCGGTGTTGCTCGCAAGCGAGGTGAGGGTGCTTGGGAAATTCTCGGAATTATGCCTTGCTCTGATCCTCCTCGTCACGACACTGCCCGCACTATCAATGAGGCCAAGCGCCTTGGTCTTTCCATCAAGATGCTTACTGGTGACGCTGTCGGTATTGCCCGTGAGACTTCTCGTCAGCTCGGTCTCGGCACCAACGTCTACAACGCTGAGCGTCTTGGTCTTGGTGGTGGTGGTGACATGCCTGGTTCTGAGGTTTACGATTTCGTCGAGGCTGCCGATGGTTTCGCTGAGGTCTTCCCCCAGCACAAGTACAACGTCGTCGAGATTCTCCAGCAGCGTGGCTACCTTGTTGCCATGACTGGTGACGGTGTCAACGATGCTCCTTCTCTGAAGAAGGCCGATACCGGTATTGCCGTCGAAGGTGCCTCCGATGCCGCCCGATCTGCCTCCGATATCGTCTTCCTTGCCCCTGGACTTGGAGCAATTATCGACGCATTGAAGACCTGTAAGTTAACTTGGGTCCATCTGCTTCATACATAAGCTAACATTTGTCAAGCTCGCCAGATTTTCCACCGAATGTACGCCTACGTTGTCTACCGTATCGCTCTTTCTCTGCACATGGAGATCTTCCTTGGTCTCTGGATCGCCATCCTCAACCGATCTCTTAACATTGAGCTTGTTGTCTTCATTGCCATTTTCGCCGATATCGCTACCCTTGCTATCGCCTACGACAACGCCCCCTTCTCCCAGACCCCCGTCAAGTGGAACCTTCCCAAGCTCTGGGGTATGTCCGTCCTTCTCGGTGTTGTCCTGGCTGTCGGTACCTGGATCGCTCTTACCACCATGTACGCCAACTCTGAGGATGGTGGTATCGTCCAGAACTTCGGTAAGATCGACGAGGTTCTCTTCCTCGAGATCTCTCTTACTGAGAACTGGCTGATCTTCATCACTCGTGCCAACGGTCCTTTCTGGTCCTCCATTCCTTCTTGGCAGCTTTCCGGCGCCATTCTGGTCGTCGATATCCTTGCCACACTCTTCTGTATCTTCGGTTGGTTCGTTGGTGGCCAGACCAGCATTGTCGCCGTTGTCCGTATCTGGATTTTCTCCTTCGGTGTCTTCTGTGTCATGGGTGGTCTTTACTACTTCATGCAGGGCAGCACTGGATTCGACAACCTCATGCACGGAAAGTCTCCCAAGCAGAACCAGAAGCAGCGATCCCTCGAGGACTTCGTTGTCTCTCTTCAGCGTGTTTCGACCCAGCACGAGAAGTCTCAGTAAATACAGATGGTATATACCCGGACCACCATCGACCGGACTTTTCACTTTCGCTACGTCCAAATTTGAACTGTAATGCTCGCATCCGAGTACTGAGACTCCTGGAGCGGTTGAGGAAACTATCATACCCCTAGATCGTCTACTAGACACTTAATAATACAAGTAAAATAAATAATCTGTACCCATCTTCTGTGACCGTTCTGCGTGATTGTATCTTCGCTTCAAGAATATAGAGGGTACCTTTGTTGAGACTTCAGGAGGTCGAACTCAAACAGCTGGTATCTTCGCTTCTGTCGTGGTCTTCATTTCTCACGTGACTAGGTAATTGACCCCATTGCCTCTAGGTCAAATGGCTTGTCTTCGTGTACTATGGAATGACATCAGTTCATAATTTGATCGTTTTTTTACTTTCGACAATGCAAGATCACTAACCAGTTATCCTGGTTTTGAATTCTTATTTGATTTGTTTTATCTAGATCCAAGTTATAAACATTATGAATCGTGAAATTCCCGGGTATTACTTTGGTACGTTAATGAGTATTTGATGACCAGTATGGCAGTAAGTCAGTACACTAACTCTCGACTAGATCCTGAGAAAAAGAAATACTTCAAAATCGAGAAAGCACAGACAGCACCCTCGTCAGCTGTATGGTCTTCAGACGCCGTCAAACGGCGCAAGGTCGAGGATAAAGTTCGGAAATCTGCCCAACACCGAGCATACCTAATACGTAATCATATTAAACGTCACTTTATTGCTAAAGACGCAGTTATCTCTGGTCTTCTCAGTCGGGAGATCGGTCTACCATATGCTGCGAAGCGCAATCATGGCGGGTTAGAAGATGGGGATATTGGTGCTGCAGCATGGGCAGATGGCTTAACAGCCAAGGGTGATGTCCCTTTTGCACCGAGCTTTGCAAGACAGCGATATCCGAATATACCGTGCTTTTATGTCTCTGGCGAAGATGAAAAGACGGGATTAGGTGTTGCTTATGCTAGTAAGTTCTCTGGTCGATACAACCTTTGGCGCTGGATAAATAGTTAACCTGACGTGCAGCTTTGGACGAGGAAACTCTAGTAGGAAGCTATATCCCTACAGACAGGAATGATGCGTAAGTTTTGGGATGCCCAGCACTACGTTGTTTGCTAATAAGATGCGACCAGAATTCACTTCTCGCGGGAAGCCGTCAGCTCTTCTGGCAGGGCCCTTTCATTTCGAACCGAGATGGTGCGATGCCCTCAGATGTCGTCCATCAAGTACCATCGCCCCTCACATAAGATACTTTTGACCTCCCGTGAACCAGACCACAGTTGTGGCCTTTACCTGTTCTCGCCAATGCTGTCAGATCCTAGCGACGGGACTCGCCCGCACTGGCTTCTCGGTGAAAGTACGCCTCAGCACTGCCCGATTACGCCATGAACTTCGCTGACATAGAATAGCAAATCATTACCAAAGACTATCGGTTCGCCATGGTTTACACGACGAGTGGATTGTACACAGCAGCACACCAGCTCCCCCCTCTTCAGACCTTGTCTGCGTCCTTGGCACCAATAATGGCTTATTGCAAGTGCGCTCGAATGAGACGCTATCGTCCATTGCACCAGGAGTTACTCCGAAGGGCTTGAAGCTTCCGCAAGAGATATTCACTCAAGATTTCCAAGAGGGAAACCATAATATACTTCTGGCTGGGGGTCGACAACCCAGGCTTTGGATAACTGACCTTCGTGCCCCAGAGCCACAGTGGTCGTTTGCCAAGCATGCAAGCTCTATTACACATATAAAGAGTGTCAATCCACATCAGGTCCTTGTGTCGGGATTACAGAGCTCAATGGCTCTCTACGATGTACGATTTCTCTCACGAAACCCACGTGGAACGAAACCGCTTTTGCATTTCCCAGGGCATCACAACGAAGCACACATTCACATTGGTTGGGACGTATGTCCGGAGTTGAATATCGTAGCTGCAGCACAAGACAACAGGACTGTGAAGCTATTCTCGTTAAGGTCAGGGCGGCAGTTACGGTGTCCAGCAATTGAGCCCATCCACACCGATGTGCCAATCAAAGCCCTCATGTTCCAGAAGTTGCCCAGAGAGAGGCTTCCAAGCCTATTTGTCGGAGAGGGGTTTTCACTGAGCAAGTTCGCGTTTGGAGTGACAGAGTGGGAGAATGAGGCTTGATGGAGTTTGCCCTGTGCTTGGCCTAGCAGTTTTGCTTGTCACGATTATATACGGCATATATGTTACTGTTCAACCCGGAAGGCAACTTAGATTTTGAAGAACATGGGACGTCAGTTATGAAGTCTTGCATTCGGTACGAGTGAGATTATGGTGTCCAGAACGGCTCTAAGGAAAATGCAAGCAGAGGACCCAATGGTTCAGCTCAGTGGGTTTACTCTGAGGGGCGAAGGCCTGGAATAGAGCCTCAAGGGCCAACGTGAAGTTCCTCTAGGGCAGATTTGGGACCAAGGAGATGAATCATAGAAATAGATTGTGATCTTCCGGCAGAATTATATTGTACTTTCCCCCTCCCGTAGATATGAGTTCACGAAGCATTGTTAGTCGAATGTATTTGCGTGCCACGTGAGAAAAATTGATTGTGGTGTTATACTGACTTGCTCAACCACTTTAGCGACATATTTTACGTTCATTTATTCCAACCCGCGACTACGCCAATAAGCTTTCTTCTGCAGCTAGACAATAAATAACCTTGTGCTTCTCTTTGAAATTTCGTAGGCGAAGCTTTCGCACTTCATCAGTATTTGGGTGTTTTACGAGAGTGTTTACGAGTACCTACCCAGATGCTCGATCAATAATTACCATTCCATAAAGCTTTTAGACTGTATGAACTCCCTTTGTAATACACTGCCCTGGTAATTCCATGCAGACATAGCTTTTCTGCTTATGCTTCTGACGTGGGCTCTTAGACCGGAATCATCTGCATAGCTCATCAGACGGTTTAGGAAATAACCCGCACACTGCTACACTAAAGCATAAAGAATTATAAAAGACTTTAGGATAGCTTATGCGACTTAGTAGAGGGTTCACGCTATTGTTTCTGTCAAGCTTGCTCTGTGTACGGATTATTATGCAACCAACCTGCTCATGTAGCGTTTGCTACACTTCAGCAACTAGGAAGACCTGAATATCAGCATGATAGTCTATTCCATCAAATAAGTGTTCATAGCTTGTCGTCCCTTGGTATTTTGGCTACGACGCTGAGTTGAGATCCTCTACAAAGGCTTGAGGAAGAGTCAGTAGCAAGAGCTGGCAAAGCCATGAAAGTTGCAAGTACGGATCATCAAGCAGCTGAGTGAGTGTCACCTGGCAATAACCAACTGATAAGGGCTGGCAAAATACGATGACCGGCCCCATTCTTAAGCATCATAGACTTTCACAGATCCTTTTGGACTGATTACATCATGAGTCTAGGATTATATTGCAACACTTCTTAATCTTGAATGGGGATTTTCTTAGAGAATGGCAACAGTATATACTTGCTACCCTGCGCAAATCGGTGTACCAGTCGTTGCCACCTCAGTGACTGGCCAATACTATCGTGAGTACTCTGAGAGGAAACAAAATTTGACCGAGGAGCATCATACTTGCAAAATGCCCAGAACATCCCGAGTATTGCTAGGGACACAGTTATAGACTAGGAATAATTCCCAAGTTCCAGTCCCAAGTTCCAGCCGACTCATCAGCAATTTCGACCTAGCCAGAGTGATTGACCCAAGAAGGACTTACAAACATGCTGGTTTGCAGGTAGATGTTGAAGGACGGCCTGTATCTTGTCGGCACTCAAAAGTAACGATTTCTCCTCGATCGATGTCAGCTTGTCTCCGACAAGCTGCCTAATCGCCTCTTCGTGATCAAGTTGGCTTAGTTCGTCGATTTTCTTCGAGGCCAATTTGATCCATCCTCTGAAAGATGAGATCGAGGTTGAAATGATCAGCGTTTGCCGTCTCGGGTATCTCAGAGGGGATATCTCCGTCATCGGCAGGATCTACTTCAGAAAAGGGACCGTCCTCTGCCACATCGGCCACATCAGCCAGCTCTGCGAAGGTTGGATCCGCACTTTGATGGTTAGGATCTGCCGTCTCTTCAGGGTTGTAGCTCTGCCATCCCTGCCAGACGTAAGGCCTCATGGCCTCTTCCGGCGATAGGTACGAATATGTCCCTTCTGGTTCGGGCTCGGATTCTTGCATTTTGCTTCTTCGTGATAAAATTTATAAACCCGTGATAGGGACAGGTGGGTAATAGGGAGAAAGTTAAGAAACCTCCTGGCTGGTAGTGACAGATATTATAGTTAAGAATTAGGTAATAAGGAGAACATTAAGGAATTCCCTGGCTGGTAGTAATATATATTACCTATAGTTAAGAATTAGGTGATAAGGAGATTATTAAGGAATTCCTTAGTAGGCAGTGGCAGATTTTATAGTTAAGAATATAAAATTCCATTCACTATAGCTTAATTCACTGTAAATTATATAATAAGAGCTTGCTATCACCCTTATTTATCTAGTAG
>JAAVUD010000347.1:0-27112 GCA_014898915.1 Fusarium chlamydosporum | reverse complement strand
ACTTACTTATCTATATTACTTACTTATTAAATATTTTAACTTTAAAATTATACTTAGTTATTTATATAATTAACAGTAATGTTCTCAATGTTATGTCGTCTGGCTGAGACACGGTGAGATAGCTGAGACACGGTAAGATGGCCATTGTACAGTGAGGTGGCTCAGACATGGTAAGATCGCGAAGACTTGTTTAAGAATTCCAACTCTAAACTTGTACGTCATACCTTCAACCCTATCTCGATCGATGGAGAGTGTTATTATCAAAATATTGAAGTCAGGCGAGAACTCGCGCAAAACAGGGGCCAATAGAGTCATTCCTCCGCATCCTGTAGCAGTGTTAGATACGTCCGCGGGTACCATAACGAATTGCGTTTCAAATGTAACTATTGAAGCAATTCCCAATAAATAAGCAGCCAATCTGAGAACTTGTGTAGTTATTCATACTTATTGTCTAAACCTGTTTAAATTACAAAGAGTCCTATGCAGATTGTCCGTGATTTGCTGGACGGTTGCTATTTGTCGAGTCGATTCATACGGGTTCCTATAACTACTCTCCCAGGTGTTGCTCTAACTTCATAAGTTTTGAGAATCCTTCCAATTGCTTGCTTAACCCCTCTCCTTCCAACAAAGTACACGGCTGTCTGAGTGGTCCCCCATACCCGTAGTATCTCTGCAACGCGGCTTTGACCGAAATGAAACCTCCCTGGATGACTACCCAGTCACCGCCAGCTATGATGGCTATACTGTCGGTGTACGCCATCCACAACCAAGATGGGACTTCACTACTGTTAGGACTCGGACAGAATTGGATTCTAGTAAGTGATTATGTCCCATCGGTAGGTGCCAGAGTAAGCTTCTACGAAATAAACCACGTGGACAACCACTTTCATTGTCCTCAAAGAAGACACCGAAGCCACCTTGAACCGCGAGAGCAGTGATGATGTGCTCCTGTAGACCATTGATAGCCCATTGTATATCTGTGGAAAGGGTTGGGGCTAGGCCAGAATAGCATTTGTAAAGACCCTGGTGGCCTAGAATCTTGGCCCCCTTGTCCGCTTTCATCATAAACCGGAGAAAATCTAGATCGGCCAAGAAAATCGCACGTTGGCTGCAAACTATTAGACAATGATAATCTTGCATATGCCGAGGATATGAAAACTCACTTATTTATCTTTGTGATGGACTTACAGCGTGTACTTGCGCCACAATCAGAATAACATCGGTTGTCAGTATAATATATCGCATGACGAGCAGAGGTCTGCTCCTGCAGCACACCACCTCTACCCCTCAGAGGTTCATCCAAACCATGATTTTGCAAGTCTTCAATGATCTCGCGACTGAATATAGGCCCATGTCCCGTCGTCGGCCTGACACTGATAGCCCTGCTTTCCCTGCGCGGCCCTGGGAAGCCACCATCATGAATAAACCTGTTCCATTTGCTTGGGTTCCTGTTGGAAGCCCCCGCCCGGTCCCTGAACAACGCATATGGAGTCGATTCAAAGACAAGAACAGACGATACTCCGAGTCGCCTCGACTGCATCTCTGAAGGCGAGCGTAAGACGAGAAATTTCGATGCTAGCAATGTGGTCTTTAATGTTGATTCTAAGAATGCGAAACTGCTGGCCCCAAGCCCCACTGATGGCACAATACCACCTAGGTGCCCTTATTCATCGCAATGGTTTCAACAAGATGAACCTTGTCATCAACAATGTAATTCACAGCGATAACTCTCGTTGGCAGAGTCTTGTTCTCTCCCAAACCGCCGAAGCTGCCCCAAGCTTCTTGTCGTTTGTAAGCTTGGTGGTCACGATCACAATTGTGTACTTTTTCATTAATGAAACAGAATTGCGTGGGACATTCAGCCTTAGCAAGAGCAGGGAAGTTGAATTAGACCTGGTTGCCGATACCGCTTTTGAGACCTATCCTGATTAGCAGAGGGAATATCGTAGAAGATTTCGCAGAGCATTTACTAGACGCCGGAAATATTGAAGCGACTGGCGTATAGCTGTTCAGAAGAATAGCTGATCCCTTCCTCTCAAAGCAAACACGAGCGGTTGTGGTGGTGCCCGCTTTTTGGCACAGTGGCTACAATAGGCTACAGAGGTCACAAGTGCTAACAAATGAGATGGCGACCAAGGTGGCGGATTCAAACGAAACATTGAAGCCTGGCTTCCAGAGAGTATCGCGGAGTTTCAAACATCTTCCACATAGTTTTGAAGGGATAGGGAGATTTGGTACTTAAGATTCTTAGCTCTAAGTGAAGATGTAACTTTATTGGCAAATTCGTTGTCAATAACTAAATTTAGACATCTTCATGCTGTCTAGAATTAAGCGGAGACTCAGTTAATAAACTCAAAAAGATACTTACGTTCTGCTTGGTCGCTTGCTTAACCACAGTTTTCGAGCCAGTGAGCTCCCTTAGCGACTGACTGTCTACGATACAATTTTAGACCTTGTCCCTAATAAGGTTAGTCTCGAATATATAGGAGTAATTCGCACACTTTCTATATGGCGCGTTAATATCATTTGTGAAGAATAGTATTAAGCAGCCTGTAACTTACACCCTGCATTTTCACTACGAACAGGTCAGCATGAGCGAATCATCATAATTTGATGAGAATCAGCATAAATTATAAGAAGAGAAAGGCAGAAAGACTCGACGGATCAGATCTCGCTGGAATGTCCCATATCCTATGTACCAAAGTTTCAGTGACCGGCATGGTTCAAGTCCAGCAAAACCTGGTGCTTTAAAACTCGCCGTCTGCTTTCGGCAGGGAATGTCAGCTTATTCTAATTACAAAGCCAGTCACAACTCACCTTTTTCTGTCTGAGCGCGATTCAGGCCTTAAAGAGCCGATAACTCAGTCGGCAAAATCCTTGGCTGGTGCCCTCCGACATCTTCGGGAGCAGGAACAGGAGGAGAAAGAGGGGTACCTGGAAGCCAGTAACTAGCATCATCCACATCCGTCATAATGTCTTCCATTCGGTTGCAGAGGTCCTTTGCTCGGGCGCGGCAGTCCTTCTCTGAATGCAGTGATCTGTTTGCCCCAGAAGGATGGATAATTTGCGAAAAGGCGATAGTTGTTCCAAGGTTTTGAGGAAGCTTCACGACGAGCAGACGATCCCTGATAAACTCCAATAAGTCCCCCAAAGCAGTTTGACCAACTTGACAGACTGGATCTTGAGCCATATGTTCCATCCATTGCAAAGCAACGCGATGAACTTTGGCTTCGCCGTTTCCGTCCATCTCATAATAGGAACAACTCTCAGTCCGGCCTTGGTTGAAAGCCCGGTTGAATCGTTTCAGGCCGTCCATGCCGTACATCAGCCAGATGAGAAACTCCAGCCAGATGCACCCCATGGCCCAAAGGTCATAAAGGCGAGATCGCTTCCTGCCAAACCTTCCCGTATCGTCTGAGACAATGAGATTGTTACCACTTGTGGTCTGCTCCTCGGGAGGTTCGTATCTTCGTGTGCCGAAACCGGTAGATGTTTGAATAGTCCTGAGCTCGGTACTCTCATTATGTTGTTTTGTCAAACCCCAATCGCCGATTTTGAGTGTTCCTATGCTGGTGCTGTCATGCCTATCTTTAAACCAGAGAATATTTTCCGGCTTTAAGTCTCCGTGTCGAAAGTGTTGACCCGAATTTTCGCTCTTCGGATTATGCACTTGATCAAGGGCCCGAGCAAGACCGGATAACTGTCCCAATACATCCTTCACCAGACCTGGTGTCAAAGGTTGAGCAAACATTTCCCAAAAGCTCCTCAGATTTCCCCCATCTGCCCATTCAAAAATGAGGTAGTGTTCATCGTGGCCCAAGCGAAATGCAGTGATGAAGTTGACGATATGAGTCTCCCTGAGAACCCTCATCTTCCATAGCGCTGCTACTTCCTTTTCCCAATTCAAGTTCTTAACCCGCTGTTCTTGCGCAGCTTCACGCTTGATCCGCTTGACTGCAACATAGTTAGTACACGGGATAACCTGGCAGTGTTAATCGTGTGTTTTCGATATTTGAGATTACAAGTTGTGGTTACTTACTAATCCCATTGTAACAAGATGGCTTTCATGAATTCTGTATTTCATGACTTGTCCAAATGATCCCTCACGAGCCGATTCGACGTCCTTTTCGATGAAGGGAAGAATGGCTTCAGAATCAATGTCGTGAATCTTTCTATCGGTAAAAAAAATTGGAGCACAGAACTGCGGTTGACTGTCGATAAAATCGTCGATGTCGTCCTCGTCCCACGTTGGGGCTTCCTGGCCAGGATACATGGACTTAGCGTCCTCTTCAGGCTGCATGGCGGGATAGAAATCGGTAATTTTTGTTTCATCGAAAGGTAGTTGGTTGTCAGTGATTTGGCTTTCCATAAGAAATACCATCAGCCCATACAGCTTGGCGCCTTTTATATTCATCCATACACAAATAGAGAAAATCTTCTTTGCATGGCGTAAGATGAAGAAGATGATTTTTTCTACTTGAACGGGAATGTCGAAGGATAAATCTTTTGGACGTCTGTAAAAGGCCCGGAGGATGAAGTTTCTCGAAATGAATTCGTCCACCTTCCCTTCGGGCAAGAAGCTGGATGTTCGTTTGTGGAATACGCTCTCCACCATGAAAGACCGTATGGAAGATCTTAGGGACCTGACCTGATATGAGGGTCTCTTCCCATCGAGGCTATCCGTAGTCTTGCTGTCGGACTTATTCCGAGCCTGGTGTAAGAGCTGAGCCAGCTTCTCTAGATGTTCAAGTAATTCGGCATGTATAATGTCTTGTCCAGAGATCCCGGTACTACTTAGCATAATCTGTCCAAGTTGCGAGATAAGGATCCGGCATTCATTGACGGAGACAAGAAAGGCCTCTTGGTCAAGTGTCTTAAATGAAGCCTTATTCAAAATAACGCCACGTACGGAATCCTCAAGAGACATCATTCTTTTCAGAAGGTCAGTAATACCGACAGTCTCAGCGTGTAGATAATGAAGCTCAGCACTTGCATGACGGAAGGTTTCGTGTACCTCATGCGAGGAATAAAGGCTAGTACTCTCATTAGAAGCGGTGGTTATATCATCTGTTGCCCTGTAGGCGATTATCTGACGTGGACTGGTGCCTGAACTGCGCGATGTTTGCTTGGAACCAACCCCGGTCTCTATAGTATCGGGCCAAGGGATCGCGTGAAGTGAGAACTGATGGATATGGGTAGCGATATGATCCCCCTCTGCTTGATCAGTCCACTGAATCTCATCTTCTTCTCCGCATATGGTTGAAGGGCTAGTGACAGTGCCGGGTCGACAGAGGGGACAAACCATGCTCTGAACCCCAGAAAATCGCCTGCCAGCGTTTATACGAGCATCCATAGCCGAAGACTCAAATTCAGGATGCAAAGAAATAATGTGCTCTTTCAGTAGTTCTTGGTCTTGGAAAGCAACGTCCGCGATGTCACTGAGCCTCTCTGGACTCTCCTTCAAGCACTCCATACATACCCACTCTTCTACGGAGTGAAATTGCACCATGTGTGACTTCCATTCTTCCGAAGTTGCGTACATATCGTTGGCCGTGTTGCAGCTCTCGAAAATGCAGACATACGGGCATAGGTCCCGTGATACATGTGCACTGATTCTGTTAGTACTTTGATCGTACATCAATCCATACTCCAGTAAACTGACCGCCACTTTTTTCTCCCAGTGTAATTACTTGAAAGGATCAGAGGACAGTATGGGCATGGGAACGGTCCTTCAGTGGCAGGACACTTAGGGTAGTCAAGATCCTCCACCCTAGTCGAGATTTCCGTGACAGCTGAAGGCGACCCTGTCGAGCGTGACAGTGTAGCAGTGATACTGAAATTTGATTCCAATTCCGTAGCGACCCGGCTCACAAAGCTTTTCCTGCTCTCGGGTATGGCTACAGATGATGCCCGAGAGGTTCGTGCTGCGAGATTCGTTTTCATATGGTCCTCCGGATCTTGGACATGAAAGCCTGTTCGTTGTGGTGTTATATTTGCCAAGGGTTGGGGTACAGTCTGTTGTGCGCCGGATTGAAATTTGTCGACACCCCTGGCATACATCAGTCTGTTTCGCCTTACAACGTTGGCATCGATGAGACGGCGTTGTATGGGTGTCAGTCTAGCTGGATCGTACAAATAAGCTCTGAAGATGGCCAGAAGCGTCCTGTAGAAAGACAACCACCGCTCATACGGAGTGCTGGGACCATGATCAACAGAAAGTAGATGAATCTCATGCTCAACATCATAAACTCGAGCCTCCATATAACGAATTAAACCCTCCGTATATCCATTTTGTAGAACTCGACGGGTGAGAAAGCCTCTGAATCTCTCATGCTCTCCAACGGAAGTGTTGCTTCCATTGAGAGCCTGGTATCTTCCAACACGTTCCTTTTCGCGTTGGAACTCATCCTCGACCATTTTCAACTGATCGTCGGCTCGCTTGTTTCGAAATTTGAGGCCAGATTTTTTAATCGCGGCATGGATTCGTAGAAGAATCTCAAGATTTATCTCGATGTGGGATTTCTGTTCTTTGTATAAGTAATCCTTCGGCCTGACATCGTTACTTTTAGTGGAAGATTCAGAATGATGGCCAGTACCATCGGTCATATCAGACCAAGGAGACGGGGATCGGTCCGCTTCATTGGCTGCGGTGTGGTCTCTGACAGGTGACACCTCTGGGGGATCACTTGACGGCCCAGTGGCTGACGATGCTATTTGTTCGTAACAATCAGTCGTGAGAAGTTCTTTGGGTCCCAGACCTTTCGGACTCGATGGATCGATACCAGCACATACCGATCTCCATAAATCTGAGCAGGGATGTGGCCAAGTTGTCCAGAACTTCCGCTATAACCTCCTTGGTATCTGGACGCAGACTCAACTGGGAGTCAAGAGAGCCTGGACCAGCCTTGTCGGCATTGAGGCCTGATGTCCACCAGTTGAACTCGGCGCTTTTCTGCTCTACCCAGTCATCACCATCCAAATTTGATTCTTGTAGACATCTTTGAAACAGTAGCTTGCATGTCCGACTCTTGTCACGAAGCATAAGTTCACTTTCCATTATGGGGGTGACATACGGCTCCTTGGCTCGGTGATGGTAGACCTGTTGACTAGCTCAGTAATCCGGTTGCCGAGAAGACAGAAACCCCGCGCCAGATTCTGTCAGCCATCACATCATGCAGACTCACGTGCCTATGTCTCATAAGGCTGTACCCCGCGTTATGTATCACTGCCCCAGTCCTGTAATCTTCTATTCACCATTACACGCAGCTGTGGAGCTAAAGCATTCTCATCAATCTGTATTCAAACAATGTAGTCGATGTTTACTCAATGACTTGAGTACTAACACCTGACAGTGTGGCACGGAGTTCACATCCAATATAGAACCACGATTCCGCTACTTCCACTGTCACATGATGTGAGCACTTCTACCTCTACCAAAAACACTGTTTACAGTGATGGCCTTCCCTTGATAGCTGACATATGGACTCTATCACCACTACCACAGCTTCGTTGAATCAGCCTCGTTCCATCTACCCCTCCGAACTGGTGACAAATGTCAACTGCTCACAGTCCGAAGCCGCTCTTGTGACGGTAACATCGGTTATGCCCTCGTGGAGCAATACTTCGGAAACCTCCTCCTCTACCTCTTTGCCGCCGTCGAGAGCCGCTCCGATAGTCTGTTCGGTCTGTTCCCATCTAGACCGCAGCAAGCCTTTGTGAATTTTAGCAAACCGGACAGCCCAGATTCGATCCCCCTGAACAGTTCCGGATTTTGAGACTTCGTTGTTGCTTTTAATAGATGCATTCATCTTTGCGTTAGCGATGTCTGGAATATCCCTGTAGCCGTTAGTATATATATGTTTGGGAGACTCCTGCTACGACTTACAACTCTGGACCGCCACCGATACCGTGGGAGCTTGAGGCGGAATTACCAACTGTTCCTGAAGCTCTACCAATCATGAGTCCTGTGACAATGTAAACAGACCACCGATCCAGGATCGAGGTCTTGTGCTGATCGATGTAGTCTTTGACATCTTCCTTCTTCAAGACTGCATTGATAAACGACTTTGAAGGCTGAACGATCTCCATGTCCATCGCTCCATAGTTGGCCCAACTCGTCATTGTTCGTTTGAACTCCGCCTTAACTTCTGCATTTATCGTAGCGCCAATCGCGTTTGCAATAGGTGCTCCGCCGCTAATAGCAGTGTCACCTTCACGTTCTTTGGTGTGGTCCCATGAAAAGTCACACACTCGCGTTGTAGAGATTCGCATATCAGGCGTGAACAGAGGCAGCGGTCCCTGTGTCAAAATTGGATAAAGGTCTCTCGGGTTAGGAACAATATCCCCCAGCCGTAAATCTCCATCAGACTTGCCACCAGCCTTGCTTGGAAGAGCATATACCGGCGGGGCAAAGAACGGCTGTTCTAGCACAAACCAACAATTGTTCATGATGGCGACTTTGTAAAGTCAGGATGAATCACAAAAAGACTTGAAGAGGGGTAAACTGATGAGACCAAATTTTGTTTGGGTGACGATTCTTATGTTGGGCAACATCTCACTGTTGGGCATCAGGACACGCGGGGTTGTCAGCAGCCACAGTTCTTTGTCATGGTCTTGGTCATCCAATCAGACCCCAATAGGCTCCTGTGTATACAAGGTACCCAGTGTTTGAATACGTTGTTGTATAATATTAAGAGAAGTTACATCGAGAAGTCATCTTCCAAGCCTCCCTAAACCTTCTCTATCAATCTCTCAATCGTTCCCCGTATCCATTCCCGCTGATTCTTCCGCTGCGTGCTTGTTGTGATCTCATCTCTTGACCTCAGTTGACTCTTCAGTAAATCCCAAGGACGTATACATTTGTACCTGCCATCACTACTCTCCCTTGCCATTTCTAGAAATACCATCGTCATTACCCCCATTTCTTCTAAACGTGAAATGTCTGAAATATCTTCTCTGTCCGTTTCCTGGCGTGAAAAGTCGAGGAGCGTCGCAGCAAGGCCGGCTGCGATAGACGTGGAGTATGAAGTACCAGTCACCAGGGGCAAGTCCTCGGCGATTTCTACGCCCTCTCCGAAAATTGCAAGGCTGTGTGGTCGGTCATCCGGAGATGGGTTTATGTCCCTTGACTCGCGATTGCCCCCGTTAGTAGAGAACATTCCTAGGACCTGTCCGTGATCTTTGGCTGGGAAAAGGATAGAATCCATATTTTGTGCGTTGGATACGGCCGAGAAGACAAGTATTTGTTTAGCCCGCGCTCTGGATATAGCAGTGGCGACCTCGCGCTGGTAATCGTTAAAGCCAATAGCCATAGTGATGATGTCGACTTCGCAACTTGTAGCCCAGTCAAAAGCCTTCGTGGATGATGTCAGCCCTGTCTCCATATGCCCCAGAGACTTGAATAAACATAATCACCTTGACCACATTATCGACGTCCCCGCACGTTGTTTTATTCGTCTTAATAACTCTTGCCAAATACAAACTTACATTGGGGCATGTCTTTACAAGGAGAGCTACGGCAGCAGAGCCGTGCCCAGTCTTATCACAAGGGCCCCCAGACTCTGTAGTTTCGGTGAAGTCTTTGTACTGGGCTATCGTTCCGTAGTCTTGATAGACCTCGTAGTCGTCCTTTTTGATACCAGTGTCTAGCACGCAGACTCTGACAGGCCTGTGCCCATTCTTGGTCTCATTGCCTTCTGGTTGTAGTATCTCCGTGAGTTGATTATAGTTATCGAACCATTCTCGCGAGAGTTGTCGCAGTCTGGAACAATTAAGCCATTTACCAAACAATTGATTCAACAAAACAAATGACATACCTCTTCTCTTGATCAAAGTCGTGGTACGAAGGTATTGCGCCAGTTCTCTGCCGCAATTCAACATGTGGAGTTTTCACAGTTCGCTGTGCAAAAGATCTTCGCCTCTGAGTTGACTTGAGTAGCACGTTCACTGTGTCTGGCTTATCGTAATTGCTGACCCATTTTTCCAAAGGCAGCACAATTTCGCTATAAATGACAGACCTCAGTGCTTCTGATTGCTCAAGTGATGGACTGGCTTTTTGTTGCATAGTGAAACTCTCACCCAGCTTCCTTGACATTTCGCCAGCTCTAACACATGTTGGTAGAACAGTCCTAAAGGGAGAAAGGGGACCCATCTCGGGGATGATGTAGTTTGGGTAGTTCGGATCCAGGAGTCGTTCAGCAATTCTGTAGTCGGTATTAATGCTCATTTCTCCTTGCGGGCACAGATCCTGGTCTTCCCGATACGTCTCCATCGATGTCTTTGTCTCTAGCTCAAGAAGCAATAGGCCGAGAGCAAGAATCTTTGGCATATCATGAATCATGGCTGAAGACATTGTTTGACGCTGGCTCTTGATGTCGTCTTCGTTGAACTCTATAACCAGCATGGGCTCGTTAACGTAGACTCCTTGTATGCGATCTCGCTCCTCAAAGAGAAAACGGATGTTCTGCTTCGTCAGACCTTGGCCGATGAGCTCTGAATCGTAGAATTGTAAAGTCGCTTTCGCCAGAAGTAGTGCGAGGATGCCCTTCATTTTCTCCGTAAACATTGCCCTGGGGTCATTGAGAAGAGTTGCTAACGGCACTGAGTGTTGATTTGCTATCCAGTTTCGGCTAACGTTTCGATTTCTTTGCAGTACGAACTCCCCATTCTGGGCAGCGAAAAGTATTTGCGCTTGGTCCCTGCCACTGATGTGTTTACAGAAGTCGTGACGTGAAACTACCGTACGAATTTCATGTTCTCGGCACGACGACGTCCTCTCCTCAGCATCATAATCATCAAAACGTCTGTGCTAAGATCAGCTAGCACATCAAGAATCATAGACGAATATCAAACCTACACTTTTGGGGCATTTGAAGGAGTTGATTGGCATATTTGTATACAGGCCTCTTTCCAATGGCATTTTCCCTCATGGGGATGGTCAAAAAAGAGGACGCCAAACTCGGCTGTAGTGCCCTCGAAGACAAGACTCTTGTAGCCATTCAGGCGAATCTGCGTCACTATGTCTCTTCGAGAGCCATCTAACTCGCATGATCGATATTGGCGCAGAATGGAGTAAAGACATTTGATATCCTTTCCAAGATCGAAGCCCGTATGCTGTAACTGCGGGCGACGATGTAATGGAGGGGCTTGACTGTTTCGTTTCGTGAGAGCATATATAAATTCCTTCTCTGCATCCTTGCTGTAAAAGCTCCTGAGCTTCTTTAATAGCTCGACTCGACGTCTTGTAGTGACAATATCATTTGCGGAAGCGAAGCTTTTCAGACATTCGCTAGCTTTATCGGCTTGAGGTGAGAATTGTAGAGCGTTGAGGATTCGCCAGCGATTGATGTGCCTACTACTGTCACTTTTGATCAAGGAGCGTGGCCACTAAAGAATAGTCAGCAACTTGCAACCAAAGCTCCGTGATATGAATAAGACAAATCAAAAACCATCGAAATTTCCCGATACTCATGAAATATAACACTTACGCTACAGAGTCTCTCTAGGTTATTGAGGAGACTCTCTACCTTCTTCGGTGCCTCACCCCCAGACTCCAGTGTTTCTTGCAGCTGTGACTTGATGCTATACAGAACACTGCTTAGTGTACCGCAGAACTGCACTACCTCTGCTTGACTCCGATTGGTTTTATGTTGTGCGGATCTCGCGATTCTCATGACTTTTTCAACGGCCTCGACAGCAAAGAGGTGAAGATCTTCTGGTGATATGCGCGATGCGACATAATTGGTGCTGTCTCTGGTTCGGGCCGACATTGTGATTTCAACCCACCCAGCTGCAGTCGGACTTGAAGTGAGAAGGAGGGTGACTAAATCGTACTTAGCGATTATCAAAGACAATACCAGGGACTGTTATTCCTTCTATGGATACCTCCAGGTGTAGGTGAGATATGGTGGTTCAATCTGTTATGCTGTATTCCCCGCGTTTATGTCACGTGTCACCCATCGCACCTATTACATCATGTCGCTACTACATATATCGAAAACTACTTGATAACTACTCTACAGTAGTCACTTCAAGTACTATAGTTATCTATAGTAACTATTTTAGTTACCATTAACTACAACTAATGTAGTTAATAAGCGAGTTACCGAGTATACTATATAGCTGAAAATGGCCTACCCTATAGCTTGTCATCTTGGCCAGCTCAATATAGAGTATAGCTTCGCTAGTTCGGTTTCAACGGTGAGAGGTTGACTGCTCGAGAGCTAGAGGAATGCTCGGGTAATGATACTGATCCGCTAAAAAGGAAGTCTTTAGATGTCCGAGGCATCGTAGTATGGTACTGAGCAAAAATGTGATATTAATCTATCAATCAGCTAAACGCGAGGCAAATCATTGCATCCGTTGCAGATAACAGCACCGAGTCAGAAAAGAAGAAGAAAAAAGAAAAGAGAAAAAAGAAGAAGGAACATGCCTAATGAGGCAATTAACATAAGATAACCTAATTGGGACCTACCGCGGACATTGGAAGAACCATTTGAAACCGAATATTATGCCCCAATCAGTAACACACCTTTGACTCATGATGGAACCAAAGTGGGCTGTTAATTGCTGACTGCATGCAATTCATTTTCAGCCCGGCCACAACTCCACTAATCACGACTAAATACTCCATAACAAACGAGGCACGAGAGCATCAATCCTTGTCGGACTGTAATACTCCTAACCACCATCCTCTCTAGCTTTAGGCTAGGCAACCGCAATATGTTTTGGTCATGGTCAGCTTATTTAGTTCATTCTTCTATATATCGCCCTCCTCCCTTCCCGCTCGTAGTCCTGTTTCATCTCCGCCCAGGTGTCCTCATTGTATCGCGCTAAACCCGTTTCTCACCATGATTGCGAAATCCACGCAGGCAGAGCTGGAGGAGAAGCTGAAGAATGATGATCGCGATGTTGCTGATCTATGGAAGGAAGCACTCAAGAGCTATGAAAGCATTGTCGGTTTCGGTCTCCAGCGCAAATTCGACAACGTCGAATCTATGCTCGATTTTGGAGTCAAACAGATGAACAACTTTCATAAGTTTAGGCATGACAAGGGCAAAGTCGACCGTCTGAGGACTCTCTTCTCATCAAACCTGGACTTGGTTGAACAGGGCGCCAACCAAATCATCGCTGCTGCAGCACCTGCGTTTCCCCCAGCAGCAGCTATCGGCACGGCTTTGACCTGCATACTCCAGGCTTGCAGGTCTGTTTCTGCAGACTATGATATTATTATTGTGTTTTTCGAGGATATGAACAGCTTCCTCACCAGGATTACCATCTTAGAGACAAGACTTCCTAAGTATAAGGCGTACCAGAATTGCTTGATGGAGGTATTCACCTCCCTTCTTACAATGTGTGGTTTTGCGCATAAGTATATCGAGCTTGGGCGCTTTAAGAAATGGATCTCTAATCTACTTAATGGTGGTGATGGGGAGCTCAGTGGAGCTAGGGCAAAGATGAACAAGAACCTTGAACATCTGCAACAAGCCACAGAGTTTGCCATCCTAAGCAATACCGAAGAGTCTTTAAAGATGGCTTCTCAGCTTGATGACAATCAGAGATCACACGCAGCGATGCTAGAGCGTGTTGGACATACAATTGATACCATCCAGGAGAATACAGAGAATATCAAGGGCGATATTGCTAAGATTCTCAAGTTGTTTGGTGGTCAGAAGAAAGAAAGGGGCACAGAGAAACCTCAGGCTAAGAAGCCAGCTACAGCGAACAGCATCCGCAACGCCATGCCAGTTGTCTTCAACGATGGTCATGAGTATCAGACACTGAAGGAAACTATCCTCCCAGATTCGTGTGGCTGGGTATTCTCCGAACCAGAATGGGAAGAATGGCTGAAACTGCCAGATGGAGCACGTCCAATTCTCGCTCTCACGGCAGAGCCTGGTAGTGGCAAGAGTCATTTAGCCGCTGCGGTGCACGACAAGCTTACCCAACGAGCCAGTGACGATGAAAGTGGGAACACTTGCGTCGCACACTTTTATTTCCGAGAGCAGGAAGATGCTTTTGCTTTCTTCCTTTGCGGTGTTATAACCGTTGTCAATCAAATCGCCGAGTCTAACCATGCCGCTTGCGAAAGGCTGAATGCCCAGATTGCAAGAGATGACATTGAGATAGATACTGACATGTGGCAACACATCGTGGAGCATCTCCTAGGTGCTGTCTTCGGTCCCGATTCTAAGTCCAACCTTTTTATTGTATTTGATGGTCTAGACGAGCTTCGAGACCCTGAAGAATTTCACGAATTTTTGTCTGGCTTTTACAACGACAAAAGGCTTAAGATATCACTCGTTGTGACTTCGAGACCTGAGCAATTAGATGAACTACCGAAGGATACAAGGCTTATCCGGATCAAGGCGGACAAGGAGAAGCAGAGTCAAGACCTGAGAGCTTTGGTCTGGAACCGCATCAATTCGATGAACAACCTCAAGGGTTTCAGTCGCTATGTTCAGCAAAGAGTTGCTGACACGATTGAAGAAGTGTCTCCTAGTAAGTTCTCGCCCTTCAATGAAGATCCAAGTAGCTGACAACCCGTTCTAGACATGCTTTATGCTGAGCATCTCCTGGCTCGTCTCGATAATCTGGGTCGCGAGGGAGCAGTTCTCAGAGCCCTCGGCCAGGAAATGCCAAAGAACTTGCACGATATCTACAATATCTTACTTGCAGAATGTCAGCGCCGTATGCCGGCAAAACATCAAGAGGTGTCTGCCACCTTACTCCATTGGGTAACTTTTGCAAGACGACTCCTCACTCTTGCTGAGGTCCAATCTCTTCTAAAATACCTCACGCAAGATAGCGCGTTTGACATCGAAGAGATCCGGGAAGTATTCGACAAGTTTCTCAGAGTTGGTGGACCAGGATACGATACAGAGGTTCTGGCGCAAATTGAAGCTAGTCAAGCTACTGCCATTCAAGACCTGAAGCAGGACGAAGAACATAAGCATGATAGTATTTACGACGATGGACCACTCCCAGTCACTTTTAAGGAACGCTCTATGAGGCACTACTTTACAACAGTTTCTGGTGGATCATCTGAGTTTCGATGGGGTCCCTCTGAAGCAAACCGAAGGATGTTGTTAACTAGTGCAGAGTTGCTGAGATCTCATCGAAGCAAAGTGGATGAAAGTTTACTCAAGTACTCTGCTCTATTTCTGATTTCGCACTTTGTCGAAATCGACGCCGACAAACATACTTCAGAAGAGAAGATAGAGGTGCTGAAGGCTTTCTCAGAGACTATGGCCAACAAGACTGGGCTTGCGGAGATGCTGAACAAGGCCGGCATCATTTATGGAGGATCAGGTGGCGGTACATCAGTTACTAACGAAAAGGTCGCCCAGTGGGCAAAGTTTGTTGACATAGCCGAAATTAGTGAAAAGCTCGATAGCTTCACAGTCGGATGGTGGAGGTGTGTCGGCCAAGATCCGCCGATTTGTCGCCTTGACATTGCCAAAGGTTTCCTTCGTCAGTTGTACCAAGCACAAAACTCGAAGGAGGCCGTTGAAGCATACAAAGAACTCCAAGGAGTTCTTAACGCGGTAAGGACTTGCCCGACTATACGTAATTGCCACAGTATGATGGGCTAATCGCAATTAGGCTGACTTGACCACATTGCTGACGGACCAGGCCGCTGTCAACTTCCCACAGGAGTTCCAAGAGAGAAGCAGAGGAAGCAATGATGATCATGCTTACAAAGAAGCAACAGCTACTCTGGGCGTTCTGAACCTTTTCAACGAAGACCTTAAGCCTGATGCAGCAGCGTATCGAGCCGTTGCAGAGGTCCTCGAGCAATATGGCTTCACCAATCCAGCCGAGAAGACAAGCAGACGGGCCTTAGAACTCTGCAAGCCAACAGACCATGAATGGTATCGTGCCGCAAGTGTACTATCTCAAATCTTGTTGAAGCAGAAAAAGAGAAAGAAGGCCTTCGAAGTTGCTAACGCTGCAGTCAACGAGCTATCCGCAAATAGTGTTCCCCCTCCTCTCAAGCGAACCGTCTTTACAACATACGCCAGGGCTCAGCACAAGCTTGGTCAAGCGGACGCAGCGCTTGATTCCTTTGCCAAAGCCAAAGCCAGTGACCCAGATGGCGTCACACCTGGCGAGGACCTGGTCGACGAACTTAAAGTCACTGAGAAAAAGGCGGACAGGACCGAATACATCCGAATGCTAAAGCAATGGAGCCTTGTCGAGAGAATCACTTGGATCGCTTCGGATTATGCTGACAAAGGCGAAGAAAGACACGCAGTCTTTTGCGACATCGCTTCAGAAACGGGTGAACAGGGTTTCATCGTAAACTTCTACGAGGAAGCAATCGACTTTCTTGATAATCTCAATGCCGCTTTGCCTCTGCGGCTTGATCTTGCCACGATCTATTTTGAAGTATGTCAACAACCAAGCAAAGCATTGGAGATCTTGGACAAGATACTCGATAGCCGCGCTACTGGCTTCAGGTTCCCCATTCTTGGTGGCACAGCACTATGGATGATGACTCGCGCCGTGGACTGTATGACGAATGTTCAGCTAGAGCTGTTCCGAAAGTCTCGTGATCCAGTCTATAAAGCTGAGCGACTTGCTTCACAAGCTAATTTTATGCAACGCCCCCTATCCTTGGATGTTCCAAGGACTTCACCCTTCTGGATGTCTTCTCATCGTGTTGGACTAGCATATATGTATCTCATAATGGGGCCTTTGGAAAGGTTTCAAGAGAAGGTTCAGTCTTTGTTAGATGACTGTTTCGCTGGACTGAATGATACAGTTGGATGGAATGACGCACCGTATCTTTGGATGTTGGCACAAACGTTGGCGCTCATGAGCAAAGCTTTACGAGACGATAAGAAATTGCGACAATATGCTCGCATTGCCGGATCTGCTATTCTTTCAAGAATTGTTCATCCTGCAAATGACAATGAAGAAAAGACCGAATCAGACGGGTGTAAAGATGAGAATGAAAAAGCCATGGAGAAAAAGGATTCCATCATCGAGAAGCCGGACAAGTCCCCAGCCGAAGAAGACCAGAGCGATGTTGACGCAAGCGACGAAGAAGAGGACATCGGCCTCCCACCCTCTGACGAGGGTGATCTTCTCTCCGACGACACATATTATACCTGCGGCGGTTTCTGCAACCCAGAGCGCAAGTTTCGCTGGTGGGGAAATCGGTCCGCATATTTGTATGTGACGTTTGCCTCCGGCATGATCTGCGAAGAGTGTCAAGCCGAGTGCGATGCTGTTCAACGAGGCGAAAGGCCATTCAAAGGCCGGCACTTTTATGGCATCGGACAGGATAAGCTCAAGCTTCCCATTGAAGGCTGGCGGGGCGTTAAAGATGGAGTTATAAGGATCGAAGGGGAGGAAGATATTAAGATGGACGATTTTTTGAAGAAGCTCGAGACTGAGGTTTGTAAGGACGCGTGGGAACGGATTTGGGCTGGCGATGCTTTTTAGTGTCTTCCGGTGTCCATAGACATCTAGTCATCTTTCGCTTTCTTGTAATCGATCTGTCTGTTAGAAGTCCAATGTTTCAACTACTGGAATGCGAATATAATCATGCAATAAAATTTCTAGTAGTGGTCATGGGGGTAGTTCGTGGCACCTGGGATAGGACAACTCAGTATTGACTCCAGGGATATATACGTGTTGCAACAGAACCGGTCGCTGCTGCTACATCTACAATAGCAGCTTCTCCTTCTTCTTGCAATGCACCAGCCGCTCTACAATGCTGCCAAACTGTTGGAACCCCTCACGATGGGGCAATTGGGCTTCTTTTAGGATTGCTCGGTATTGTCATCAATCCAAACACTCTAGTTGGGACAACATGTAAGTTTGCATTACTGACATTCACAGTCTGCGAAACTAACCCTTATTTATAGGTACATCTAGCACTGAGGATGGTAGCTGTTCAGTGCCTAGGGTACTAGTTTGCTGCAACAATAATAACCACGTCAGTACTTTCTTCTTCGATGACTTTTTATTACACACTGCTAATATATACAGGGTGGTCTGCTTGTTATTGACTGCACGCGAGTTTAAGGTCAATTCGATTGTGATTATCTATACTACTTATCACCAATACAGGATACCTATCTAAACTTAATATTAATGATGGAGATTTCTGAAGCACAAATTCTTGTACCTGTAGATTTTTTATTCTTGTTTAAACGTTATAGCAATATCGCTCTGGGGAACGCTCGAGGTCTCCTGCTGGTGGTCTCTCCCCTCCGCAACATAAGAGAAGTTTGATTTAAAGACTCACAGCTCAACAACTGCAGGATCTACAAAAAAAATAAAGAAATAGACCATTTCGAAGCGACCACGCCAGGAGTCGAACCTGGAATCTCTAGAGTTGAGGAGTACCCGAATTGCTTCGAGAGCCGAAATCTAGCGCCTTAGCCATTAGGCCACGCGGCCGGTGCTGTTGTTGAAGTCGTTTTGCGATATTGGTGACAACCAATCAACAGCAAGCTTTATCTTTTCAAACAAACTTACCCTAAATTGATCTTTGTCGAATGTGTTTTATGAAGCGCATAAAGAAATGCTGTGAGGTTGTAAAAGAAGACCCACTGCAGCCAACTGGCACTGTCAACGTCCGCCAAACAATTGGCAAACAAACAAAAGAAGCTAGGTACACTTGAACAAACAGAAGCTGCCTAGAGTGTAACCCAGCAATTTCAGTTATGGACGGAAGCATTCACGGCCCCCGCTAACAACTTTTGAAATTCCCTGCTATGACATTACTCCTCTTGCGCCCTCACTTTTCTTCCATCTTCACTCAACTCTTCCATCGTCTCTCAGGCCCCAACTGTCCTGAAACACCAAACAGCGATATCGCAACACCGCAAGGCCTGTACAAGGCGCTAACCTGGTCAGGATACTGGAACATCTGACTCCATGGTCTCTGACTACTGCGGTCACCGACAAGATCGAGATTGATGACTTACGCATCACGTTCAAGCGCACCGTCCGCGTACCCGACACTAACAAAGTCAACGACCTGCCGCCCGACATGGGCTCGTTTCCGCTTTACAAGGTAGACGACTACGCCGACAAGCTTCCAGTCAATAAGGCTCAGAAGGGCGGTTTGTTCATTCCCATGTACCGTAATTCGACACGCCGAAGCTCTCGAACACATGCACTGACCTGTACTTCGTCATATCCTAGAACGCGAGGCTATGTGGATCAACTTCGAATCATCACGATGCTATGCAATCAAGATACACGTGGGTGGTATCAACGCTATTTCGGTCGAGCCAGCTGTGCCAAATGCTGCCACCACTCTTCGTCGCCGCAATCGCATAAACCAAGGAAAGCACATTCAGGATTACATCGTAGTCCCACGCCAGCACTAGCTCGATGGTATTGCAACTGAGCCTGAGAAAGTCCACCAATTCGTCGCCATGCCTGTAGGGACAGGACATTCTATCGAGGCGAAGATGACTGGCGAAGAAACCACTGCAGATGTCCAGTTTGAGATTGCTCGACTTAGCTTCAAGAAACCTGCCGCGGATGATAAGAACAGAATCACCGTAGAGATTAGGACAACGCTTGGCAAATCAACTTATTTGGCGGTCTTGCGGTCAACTACTGTTGATGAGCTGAAACTTCGTTATGAGCTTGACAGGCATATATGCGGGCGAGATGCGTCTCATATTCTCAGGGAGACAGCTTGAAGGTAAAGAATAAAGCTTCCAAAGGTCTAAATGTGAGAATATAAATACTAATTGGCGTCAGATGGCAGGACCTTGGAAGGCTACAATATCGATGATGTAAGTCAAATACATTTCCATGTATGATGGTAGTTTGGACTAATCTTTGCTTCGATAGAAAACGCGTATTTATCTGATGCTGAGGCTCAGGGGCGGCGGCGACGGCCCCCACCCCCTCCTGGTCCGGAGATGAACGTTGCTGCTGGCGGACTGATTCGTCAAGGGATTTTCAAGCTTAATCGAGATGGCTATGACTATCAAAAGTCTGTGCCCAACATTTTCAATGTCCAGATCCTCAATAGTGCCAGCTTCGAGCAGGTCACCGGCGAGAGCCCACCCAAATCTCCTGTGACGGGTCACCCCTACGCCCGCTTCGGATACCCGTTCTTCTCGATCTATGAAGAACCAACGACCATCTCTGAAGACTTTCAAGGCCTCAAATCCATCGCTCAGGTCGAGGAAAGAGTTGAACGACCAATGCCTTCTCGTACGCCGGTTGTCGATGTTGCTACAATTGGTGCAATTGGGCTGTTGAATCCTAACGGCTCTAGCCAGGAGCTTGAACTGAAGTGGGAGTTCGTGGACAGACTTGGAGAGATGCGAAGTATATTCTAGACATGCACAGGAAACATCAAGACATGCTGCTAAGCACATAGGCCTGACCAAAGGACCCTTAGGATAGTAGGCACAGTAGCCTCGCCGTGCTTTAGCCCGAAAGATAGATAAATGGAGAGTCTGGTATGATATTTCTCTCAGTGAGGAACTCAAAGCGTGCTACATCATCGCTTCTTGATACTGGCGGCATAACGGCTCTCATAGCTGCGCGGCCCCAGTCGTATGCTTAAGAGACAATCTCTCTGTACATGATACATCGTCACCAGTCTACAACATCGACAGTCAAATAGTTCTCACTGTGATAAAATGATATCCAGTGCCACCGGTATATGTCATCGTATATCTCATTCAAGAAGTAAGAAAAATCTAGTTTCAGCGCTGTTGGGTTCCTGTTACACTTTGTACTGTCTCTCCTGAAAGAGGTATGTTTACCGTGTTCTCAGTGTCAACTAGCCTTCGCGGTGTGGTGTGTTGCCACACGAACTATTACCCTCCCTTCCGTTACCAGTTGGGCACGCACCGCTCAGGTTTGAGAGGGCTTGCGCTTTAGCTAGGCCTGATGTCGGTGATGAAAGCAGAGCATTTGTGTGAGTGAAAATGCTTGAAATATCTGCCTTCCAGGACTTCGCGCTTTTCGCCTTCCAACCAGTGACTCCTCCTGAGACGTGCTCTGAAACCGAGTACGACGAAGGTCTTCCAAAAATAACACCTCCATGCGGTTCAATTCCTTCCTTCTTCATTGCGTGAGATTCTGAGGTTGATATATCCTGTAATTTATTACAAGGACAATCATGAGATTGTGGTTCGCGGCAATTGTCGAACGCCGTGTTCTGGGAGCACCAGTATAGACCGCTGCTGGTCAGGCGTTTAAGGTCGCTACTGCTTCCAGCCATGGCATAAAAGTCCATCAAAATGGGAACAGTTGTACCTAGATAGTCTCTGCCTTTCGGCATTTTCTGCCAAGCGGAACAGTCTTCTTGGTTGCATGACTCGGGTTCAATAAGATCTCGAAATCCTTGCGCAAACAGAACCAGGGTGGCTGTGTCCTTTATCAAGCGTGCCCATCCTCCACTGTCATTCTCCAGTGTATATCTCTTGATGTCAAGAGGTGATTTCTCCTTCACGATGCCCATGAACTCGAACCCGACTAGTTCTTTCTGGAAGGGTATCCTGACCCTTCGGTCCGGCGTCTTATTCAGCGCCGTTGCTTGGTCCAGAAGCATTTCAAGTTTCGACCAGATCTCGAACACCATATCACTGACAGTATCGCTTGAGGTGGGAAATTTCCAGTTTTCGTGGTTAGCAAGCGTTTCAGAAGCCGTGTTTGCGTATTCCAAATGGTCCAGTGATTCGTTTGTTTCTTGATTGTGGGTTTGATCGCGGTATGACCTGGTTTGAATAACGTGGAGGATCACACCGTCGGCATTGACAAGCCAGGCTCTCTTGTCGACAGTGTCCTGAAGTAGAACGTGGCTCTCGCCAGCCCACCTGAGAATTTTGGTGAATGTGCCAGAACGCTGAAAAACAACCCTGGTGTCTTTGGGGCCCATCGTGAAGTTGAGCTGAGCGGTGCCAAATTGTTGGAATCCGAATGACGTTCCGGAGTATCTGATACCAGAAGAAAATGCTTTTGTGCCGGAATAATCGATACCGTGATAAGCCGCAATCTCCCGTCCGACAACCTTGCGAGCACGTCGACACCACCCCACGATCGCGCGTGTGGTTTCTAGAGTTTCGAAGTCGACAGTATCGATAAGTGCTCGGTTTGGACATTTGCTTATGCCATGTTGGTACTTAAATCTCTCGCCGTCGTCATCGCCAGATACAAAATGCCACTGTACTATGTTGTCCTTGCGGCTGACAGGAATGAGCATGCCGTCGACAGACTTCATGACGATACCACCCTCAAACTCCACAGCATGTCGCATACCAGCCATGGCGCAGAACATTCCAAGAGGTATTTCGAGTCCTACTTCATCTCTGCGTTGTGGAATTGGGAAATGCTGGCACAGAACAGCTGTTGGAGCCACAACTTCTCGCCAACAAGAGTCCTGTTTCCATGTTGTGCTTTCTGACTGACAAGAAACGTGGAATGTGGCATTACCCTTCATGTATGACTCTGACACTTCATATATAGGGTGGTAAACATCGCGACGATAGGCATGCGATGTGTTGTTTGTCTGTCCCACGCGCAAGGCGGAACAAATCCAAACAATTTGTTGCGCGAGCTCTATCAGGTCACTCAGAGGTGCGGATACTTTGAATGAAAGGGATCCTTCATGTGAAAGAAACATGTTGAGCTCGAGATTTTGCGTCTCATCTGTAAGCCTCGTTTTAGTTCGGTGTGTCGATGGAGGTATGATGCTGTTCTTGGTAGCACTGTTGCCACAGCACTATTGTAGAACATACATTGACCGTGTTATCATGTATGAAAACGGGGAATTTGCTTACCTGCAAAAATCGTCGATGAATAGCGACTATCGATCAGCTTCTGAAGAGCCCTTAAAAGGAATGGCCCTGTTCGAGGCCAAAGAAACTTGATATAATCTGAACATGTCGCTGCAAACGCCGAATGAGTGAATCCAGTATAGGTAATAATGGAATTGAGTGGTGGGACTTCTTGGCCAAACTCGTTGTCGAAAAGCTCCCAAGGGCGCCAATCAGTTTCAATCATTATTGCTCGATGTTGACGAGTGTCAAAGACTCCAAGGGCGGAAAAGGCAGATGAAACCCCAATTTCCGAACTACTGAACGCAGGTGTGATCGATTTCCTGACAATAGCTTCGATATGGGTCAATATTGGGGAGGCTTTGTCGTACAAATCCTGACGTAGTGTGAAGCAAAATGTCGAAAACGAAGGGCTTTTGGAGAGAAGAAGGCCGGCATCCACCGAATCGACCAGACCTGCCGTATCGGATTCGTGTGAGGATCTCCGGTCTTCATCTTGGAGACGTGACACACCATCCAGATCGCTACACATGCCCAAACTCTGTACAGTTCGTAGAACCTCCTGTGGAAAGGGTTTTGGAACTGGTAGGACTGTCGCATTTTTCTGTTCTGTTTGTGTTGAGTAGATCTTTGGAGCATTGATACAGATGTAGTTAGCGAGCTGTCTCAGAAACCTACTAGCCGCGAACTGGGAAAGGCTGTTCTTGTCTTCCGTTGAAGCATCATTTATATCGATTTTGTCTTGGGCGGTATAGAGTAGTCGGGCGAGTGCGATGTTAAGCTTTTTGCCGATGAAACTTGGCGGATGAAATAGTGTCACTGATTCGAACCACTTCTCACTGCACAGCAAAGATAGGATGACATCTCCAAAGAAATTGATCGCATCTTGAAAGGCAGCCTTGTCACGTCCAATTTCAGCCTATTCTGTACGTCGTGTCGAACCACCACCCCCGCGCCTACCCCGAATTACTGGAATTGGAATTGCCGGAGCCCATTCATCACGCGGGTCTTCCTTGGGTAACCGGTTATACAGGAGATTTCGCTCCGACATAGCGACAATGAAAGCCTGGAGATTAATTGTGATCTCAAGTTTCCGGCCTCTAGTAAAAATATATTATTGCTCATCAGTTACACAAAAATAAGCGTTTACTCCATCGGCGTTCACGAGCCTGAGCGTCTTAATGCATTACGCCATGCAGTACTAATGCATTAATCTGATACGCCCAGTATGCGTCGGAAATGATAATCCACAGCCGGTGCAATGCCTTTTGTGGAACCTCGTCCTAAAGCCACAGCGCGTAAATGGTCGCCCGGCCTGTATGTGCTTACTGCATAGACACAACCTCACAGATAATATGCCACGTCAGCAAAGGTCCGATGTGATTTGAGGACAAATGAGACCGGTACAGCCTGCTTAGGATAGTCGTCTACTTGAGCCGTCGCTGTCCAGTAGTATGCCTCGAACGAAAGTCGGTGTGATGGAATTATCAATACCTGGCCCAAGTTCTGCCTCCAGTACACGATATCTCCAGTAGTTGCTGGTCTTGAACTGTGCGAAGCATCTCAATCGGCCTTTTCTAAGAAGAATTTCTCTCATGAATCGTAGGGTAGACACACATCCTGACCCTAACGATGTTGAGTTAATGGATGCCACCTGTATTGACGCTGACACGATTATCCTTCATGTGAGATATGAGACGGCGCCCCTTATCTTCACCATACAACTTCTAGGTCTGACAGAAGTAAAAGGGTGGCATTTTCGCTTACCCTTCCAGGCTCACTAACCTACGAAAGTAATGGCATAGCGCAACAGACGTGGCGAGGTACGGAACATACATGTTCTGAACTGTGCGGTAGATAGGAAAGGATACTATGGAGGATATAGGGATAATACATAACCGGGACACAGGTGTACACTTATTTCGTTTCATTCGATAGAGAAATAGTGAGAGCTCGGCCGAGGATTCACCAACATGTGAGCAGGATGGTCACGAATAGAATTTCAAGGTCATATGCTTAGCCTATTTGAGAGGGAGGTGGAATGGAGGCGGCGCGATGATTGTGGGATTCAGTAGCTAAAACTGTGGCCGTTGAAGCTGGTCAAAACGACAGAAACCACTCGAGACTGAATATTGTAGCTCAACAAGAAGCGGGGAAGTAAGTCATGCGTGGTGTTATGAGTAGAGCTGTCGGATCATTCCGTAACAGGACTACGTAAGCATTGAGGCAGAGAAGCTGAGAGAACAAGGTTGTTTAAGCATAACCACGACGATCAATCAGATTCCGGGGTTGGTATTAACTGTATTTTACGGACAATTTAATTTGTCCGGGTGTCGGACAGTCCTGGCCCTGGTCCTGCAACATTTGTCAGACTTGTCTATTATCCGACCGTCTTGGCGTATATTGGTGGGTCTTTGGCTTGTCGTAGGATCTGGTTTCTCAGGGTATTATCTGTCGGTTCCGCCAAAGGAATACGACAAATGTCTGATATTATGCGAAATGGAATCGAATCGAATCTAATAACGTTACTGATAACGTTATGCTTTAATTATACTTTTCGTTGTGCTGGCGCTGTCAGCATACAAGTCTTACGAAAGACGATCGCTTCAAAGTCAGACCAAGGTAGGTATAAGAGAGACGACAAACCTCATGTCAAGGCATCATTCACCATCTCCAATATCGAGCATCAGTTGAACTTACTCATACACCTCAATAAAACTTTACCAAAATGTCTCACCTCAAGTATTCCACTTACGAAGGCGAGGGCGAATACCTCACCAACCTGCTCGGCTACAGTCAGGTCGTGCGGGTTGGCGATCGTATTGAGATTAGCGGACAGGGTGAGTTCCAAACGCAACAGCTTCTAGTCAAGTTGAATAAACGCTAATAAAAGATGACAGGTGGCTGGTCTTTGAAGGATGGAGAACTCTCGTTCCCAGAGACCCAGTTCGAACAAATTGACCAGGCTTTCCACAACGTCGACAGGGCTCTCAAGGCCGGTGGCGGAAAGGGCTGGGAGCAAGTCTATCGCGTGAACTCATACCACACTGAAATCACACCTGAAGTTGGACAAAGAATGGCAGAGAACTACAAGAAGTGGATGCCCAATCACAAGGTCATTTGGACTCAACTGGGTGTTGCTCAGTTGGGGGTGCCGGAAATGAAGGTTGAGATTGAGGTGGTGGCAATTGACCCTGAGAGTGCAGGCAAAGTATAAGGGCAGAATCTAACTTCAGTCACGAACTCAAACAAGCGCATATAGGTATTGACTTCTTCAATAAGATTCATGCACTTGAGATAAATTTGGACATACAAATCTACAACGCATATATATACACTCTTGACACTCTTGACACTATAATACTTTGGGTACTCGCCACAGGGTAGGATCAGTGACGAATGATGCTGACTAACATTCTCAGCCATCGACACTACCCTAATACAGCTTAGCGCGAACCACTTCTGATCGCGCGAGAAATGTTCTTTTTTCTTTTGCGGCATCATCATTTCATCCACCACACAAAGAACGCATTCACGACGTTAAAATTCCACCATGCGCAACAAACCCAACAGACCCCCGCGCAACTCGCGCCAAAGAAATGATAACAGGGACCGTCCCTATAGAGACTCGGATTCATATCGACCTGGTGACAGGTATGATCTCCCACCTCGACCGCCGCCGCCTCGTGATGACTACCGACAATCAGGCGGAGACTCGTATCGTCCGCGAGTGCCTCAGGGCGAATTCACATTCCGCATGGACAAACCTCCTGGAATGCCAGAGTTCCCTTCCGACTATCGTGGTCCACCGCCTGATAGGAGGGGTCCGCGTCGCGATGGTCGAGGTCGAGGTCGGGGTAGAGGAGGAAGAAGATGGCAACCCCCGCCTCACCCCTCCGAGCGTGCTCTAGTTTCAGGCGCGACACAGAACATGCCTGAGGAACGCTTAGGTGAGGATGGTATCGCCAAGTTCCGCGACGTAGACGAGCTGTCGGATGACGATGAGCTGGATATGGATATCTCTTCGTCTTCCGAGGCTGAAGGTCCCTCCAAGAAACGTGCCAGAACCACGGGCGATGACGATTCTGGTGACGCTGCGCCCAAGTGGTCCAACCCTGATCCATACACAGCTCTTCCATGTCCTGATGAGAGTACGCGAAAGAAGAAGGATATGGTCAAGCTCATTCGAAAGGCGCGTCTCGAGGATCAAGCTGACAAACTTGCTGCATCCACTGAAGCTGAAGACTTCATCTCCTTTGATCTTACCGAAGACGAGGAGAGCAGCGAGGAAGAAGAAGCACCACCCCCTCCTCCCCGTGAACCTCCTCCTACAATTGAAC
>JAAVUD010000346.1:1045-19013 GCA_014898915.1 Fusarium chlamydosporum | reverse complement strand
TCGGAAGAGAGTTCGTCGTCGATGTTGTAGATGTATACTTTGTGTCTCGAATCGTCTAATTGCATTGTCTCGTCGGGGGTTGGTAGATCCGCGGGAACATTGTGAGTATTAGACGAAGATGTAGGGACGGCGGGTATTGAAGGTGTTGGTTCCTCAACGGGCACATAGAGCTTGTTACCGCCCTTCTCTGTAAGTGTGACATGTATTAGCGGTTGAACCCCCAATAACAAGGATCGCTAGAAGAAAATACATACCAAGATTGAGCAGACTCAGGCGCTTAGAAAGTCGTTCATTGTCCTGAGTGTCTGCCTTTCTCTTCCGCCGTAATCGTTTCGATTTGTCGATGCCCTCGGCAACAGTCGCAACAGCCGGGGCGGAGGATGAGGGGGACTGTAGCATGATTGCGACCCAGTATAGTGGTCAATTCCGCAGTTCCAGGTGTAAAAAGGCGAACTTTTATTCCTACAACACCTATCAAACGTCGTCGAATCAACAACTAAAGAACGCAGGCGACACAGTCACGCGTTGTCAGGATGAACTTTGTCAAATTTGACTTTGCGTAACGTGCTCTCTTTTCCTTAAAAATTGGTAGGAACAGGCTCGAGACTTTGTGTTGCGTCGCCTTTCGATGTGGACGTGTATCAATCGCAGGAGTGTCAGCTTGACTCCTGCTAAGGGTCCGGGTGGCAATCGGAGCTTCAGTGGTTGCGATAGCGGTTACGGGCGTTGGAGTCGGTACTGTCTGCCCCGGAATTTGAGGTCCAGTTGCTTTAGCAGGTCGAGTAAGGGCGCGGGCGAGCATGGGCCTTATGTATCCGTGGCGGTCTTGACTCATTCTTGTAGAACTTTCTACTCTTCTCCGCCTGTCACCGCTGCACCTGCGCCTACGCCACTCGATCCCCATCTCCAATTCAACCCCCAGCAACATCAACTTCTCCTCCACAATCTTCAACCGAAAACCCCCACTACCACTACAATTCCTCCTCTACGACCGGCAACGATTACTGCGCCCGCGCGGAATTTCCTCAGGACTGCGACTAACAAGAGGTTTCCTTTTTTTGTTCTACGTCGGTCTTATTCCAGCGCGACCATGGCCGAGTCGGAGCTCAAGTGGCCCGCTGCGCGCGTGCGCAAGACCTTTTTCGAGTACTTCGAGCAGAGGGGTCACACAATAGGTATGCGATGCGATAGTGCGGGCACCATGCTCTGCCACCCGAAGAGATGCTGAAATTGTGTTCAAATTCTTCTTGAGATTCCGGAAAGCTCTGAAATCTACATCATTTTCCCTCTTTCTGACTCACAACTTGCTAACCAGACTTCTTTTTGCAGTTCCCTCTTCATCAGTCGTCCCTCACAATGACCCCACCCTGCTCTTCACCAATGCGGGCATGAACCAGTTCAAGCCCATCTTCCTCGGCACCGTTGGTAAGACAGATCCTATGGCTGGCCTCAAGGCCGCTGTCGACAGTCAAAAGTGTATTCGTGCTGGTGGCAAGCACAACGATCTCGACGATGTCGGCAAGGATAGCTACCACCACACATTCTTCGAGATGTTGGGTAACTGGTCTTTCGGCGACTACTTCAAGAAGGAGGCTATTTCATATTCTTGGGAGCTTCTCACAAAGGTCTACGGTCTGGACCCCTCTCGTCTGTATGTCACATACTTCGAGGGTGATGAGAAGTTGGGCCTGGAGCCTGATCTGGAGGCTAAGGACCTGTGGCTCTCCGTCGGTGTTCCCGAGGACCATATCCTTCCTGGAAACATGAAGGATAACTTCTGGGAGATGGGTGACCAAGGTCCTTGCGGTCCTTGCAGTGAAATTCACTACGACAAGGTTGGCGGTGGCCGAAACGCTGCCAGCCTTGTCAACATGGATGACCCCATGGTTGTTGAGGTCTGGAACAACGTTTTCATGCAATACGACCGTCAAAAGGATGGTAGCCTGAAGTCTCTGCCCGCCAAGCACATCGACACTGGTATGGGTTACGAGCGACTCGTTTCTGCCCTCCAGGACACCGTCTCCAACTACGCCACCGATTGCTTCACTCCTCTTTTCAACAAGATTCAGGAGGTCACTGGTGCCCGACCCTACGCTGATAAGTACGGCAAGGACGATGCTGATGGCATCGACACTGCCTACCGTGTGGTTGCTGATCACATCCGAACCCTCTCCTTTGCCATCGCTGATGGTGCTGTTCCCAACAATGATGGCCGAGGTTATGTCGTTCGACGTGTGTTGAGACGTGGTGTTCGATACGCCCGAAAGTACTTCAACGCCGATATCGGCGCATTCTTCTCCAAGATCCTGCCCGCTCTTGTTGACCAGATGGGAGAGCAATTCCCTGAGCTCGTCAAGAAGCAGCAAGATATCAAGGAGATCCTTGATGAGGAGGAAGTCGCCTTCGCTAAGACTCTGGATCGTGGTGAGGCTCAATTCGAGAAGTATGCTGCCGAGGCTACCAAGGATGGAGCCAAGAAGCTCAAGGGTGATGTTGTTTGGCGACTTTACGACACTTTCGGTTTCCCTGTTGATCTTACCCGACTGATGGCTGAGGAGCGCAACCTGGAGATTGACGACGAGGAGGTCAAGGCTGCCCAGGACAAGGCTCGCGAAGCCAGCAAGGCAGTCAAGGAGTCCGTCCAGACCTTTTCCAAGCTCAACGTCCACCAGATTTCTGAGCTTGAGAAGGATCTTAAGGTTGAGCGAACCAACGACGACGCCAAGTTCCTCCAGGGTGACAGCACTGGCCAAGTCCAGCTTATCTACGACGGCAAATCTTTCCTCAAGTCAACCAAGGACGTCCCTGAGAAGACTGCCCTTGGTCTTCTAATTGACAAGACCAACTTCTACGCCGAGTCAGGTGGTCAAGTCGCCGATACTGGACGTATCGTCATTGACGATGTCGCCGAGTTCAAGGTGCTTGATGTCCAAAACTTCGGTGGATACATCCTCCACAACGGTTACATCGAGTACGGTACCCTGTCTTCTGGAGACAAGGTTATCTGCGAGTACGACGAGTTGCGCCGATCGCCCATCCGCAACAACCACAGCGGAACTCACATCCTGAACCACTCTCTACGAGAGGTTCTCGGCGACGATGTCAACCAGAAGGGTTCTCTGGTGGACAGCGAGAAGCTCCGTTTCGATTTCTCCCACAAGACTGGTGTCAAGATCGAGGAGCTGAAGAAGATTGAGGAAATGTCCAACGAGTACATTCGTCGTGGCGACAAGATCTACTCCAAGGAGGTTGACTTGGAGAAGGCTCGTCAAATCGAGGGCTGCCGTGCTGTCTTTGGCGAGACTTACCCTGACCCCGTCCGCGTTGTCTCCATCGGCAAGGACATTGACGAGATGCTTGCTGATCCCAAGAAGCCTGAGTGGCGCAAGTACAGTGTTGAGTTCTGTGGTGGTACCCACGTCGACCAGACTGGTTTGATCAAGGACCTTATCCTTATTGAGGAGAGCGGTATTGCCAAGGGTATTCGCCGCATCATCGCCTACACTGGCGAGGCTGCTCACCAGGTTCAGCGTGAAGCTGATGAATTCTCTAAGAAGATCGATGCTCTTGACAAGCTGCCTTTCGGCCCCGAGAAGGAAGCCCAGATGAAGGCCGTGAGTGTGGAGCTTAGCCAGTTGACCATCTCTACATTGACAAAGGATGATTTCAACAAGCGCTACCAGAAGATCAACGCCGCCGTCACTGCCGAGCAGAAGAAGCGTCAGAAGGCCGAGTCCAAGATTGCTCTGGATACTGTCAAGAAGCACTTCGAGACTAACAAGGACGCTAAGTGGTTCGTTGGCCGCCTGCCCGTTGGTGCTACCTCCAAGGCTCTGATGGAAGTTGTCAAGCACTACCAGGGTAAGGACAAGGAGAAGACTGTCTACGTGTTTGGTGGCAGCAAGGAGGAGGGCGCTGTTGCTCACGGTGTCTACGTCGGAACTGTAAGTTCTCCCTGAACATTGTTATGAGAATACCTTGACTGACTGTTTCCCAGCACCTCGCTTCCCAAGGCATTACTGCCGAACAATGGGCTGCTTCTGTGTCCGAGGTTATTGGTGGCCGCTCCGGTGGTAAGGAGCCCACACGACAAGGTCAGGGTACCAAGCCCGAGAATCTCGATGATGGTGTTGAGACTGCGACAAAGTGGCTCGATGAGAAGCTGAAGCTGTAAAATAAAGAATAAGAAATGTGTTTCACTCTGCTCAATGGGTTTTATGAGTATATCAGACACTCTCTTGGGGTATGAAGATGTTGATATCTTTGTTTTCAATTATATGGGAGTAATACTGGGTCTCTGGGTCAGACAAAATGGAATGATATAGAGCGGTTTTGGTAGGCATAGCTATTTGCCATTGCCATGAGGGAGTACATTCAATCTAAAAGAAACTGCTTTGACAGTCATGAATATCTCAGATAAGGGTATATGCTGTGTTTTTATACATTTAAGGATGCCTAGGACGTATAATCAACGTCGTCCTTTTGCTTTTGTACATGACTAATTTTACACGGTTACAAGAACACTGGCGTTGCGGTAGTTGGATATCAGGGGGTTCTCTCCGCTTCGAGTCTCGGTGTCTTCAACGTACGCCCACTTGCGCATGAAGTCACCATGCGACATGACACGGGTAAGCTTGCCCGTGATGGCGCGGTATATGGCTTCCGTGACTTGGAAATCTGTGGGAAACAGAATATCAAAATAGCCCTGATGAACCTGAGAACTGTTAACATTCTGACTCTGGCAGTGGGAGTCGGCGACGGAACTTACCAAAGGTGTTGTGACAGGCACCATCCGTCTGTGGTACCTGGTCTGAACAACAGGGGCATTCATTCCCTTGACAGCTTGGGGCAGCCAGTCGAAGTCAGAGGTTACCAGACGGTGACCTGGGAAATACTTTTCAAGAACGTCGAAGAACTGCATCAGCCGAGTGGGGATGAACTCAGGATCTGAGAGATTGGCGGCAAAGGGCATCTTGCTGGAGAGGTAGCGAAGAACCGCATTGCTGGGGTACGGTTTGGGGTAGTTTCCTCCTGTTGCTGCATCACGAACTCGGAAGTATCGCGCTGCGAGAGGGTCCAGCTCATGAACATAGAATTCGTAGAAATCACCATCGCCGTCGATCAGTACATGGCCCTGCAGAGGTTGCTCGGTAGCAATGTCGTAGCGAATACCGTCGTGAGAAAAGTTATCGAAGACCTCCATAGCAAGGAAGAAGCAAGGCGAAGGTACGTATTGATCCCAGTCGAAGATGGAGCGATTGATGATTTCAACCTTGTCTGCGTGGCCTCGAGACGCAGCTGTAGACAAAAGATGTCTGTTCTGCAATGCAGCGAGAGTAGATGAAATCTCGATGATGTTGAACTTTGTACGAGCATACACCTGGGGGTCGACTTCGCGGATGTAGTCGAGAATGTTAAGCATGAGGGTTCCGCGGCCGGCACCCATTTCATAGATTAGAAGATCGTGGTAAGGATATGTGGTGAGGCGGTAGTTGGAGACGAGGTAACGGGCGATGGCCTCACCGTAGTAAGGACGGAAGAGCTCGGTGGGTGTATGCCACAGCTGGCGTGTTGGGTTCTCGCCTTCGCGGTCGTCGAGTATGTCTTCGAATTCGGTGTATCGACGGCCTAGTTCGGCTTGGAACTCGATCTCATCGCGCATCGAATTGAAGTCAAACGGCTCGCCGGGGCTAAAGATGACGGCCTGTTTAGAGAAGTAGCCATAAGAAGGANNTCTCTTAACAACATCTTGACCTTGCGCGGCCGTTCGGTTCGTTGCTTGAGCTCAGTTGCAGATATATAAGGATACTCTGCAAACTCGGCAGATCGATCTTGGGGTAAGAGGTTTGTCCTTTGCTGCCATCGACTCTCGTTCTTTTTCATTCCGCGATCACTCGAGGGCCGTCCCGCAACGTAGAAGCGGCTCTGGCTGTGGCCGACGATAGCTGTGGTTCGAAGGCCATTGCGGAGGCGGGGAAGGTTTCTGATGCCTTTGCAACCTGGAGGTCGATGGTGGAACAGCTGGCGGAAGAGTTGAGCCACGATTGGAGAGTCCATGTTGGCTTTTCTCTTTAGGATATCGTGAACATGACTGTTCTCTTTGGTGATTTGATTTTGGTGTTTGAGATGGTTCGCTGGACGGGGGTGGGTCTTTGATTTATCGGGTGTTCCTCGGGTTGAGGAGGAAGCGTTGGATAATAAATCACCAGAGACAATAGAGGAGACGTTCAGTAACTGATCATGTGCAAACTTTCCTGTTTGAGCAAGTTGAATATATTCCGAACTAACACTCTGGTAGTTTGACTTGTTGATAAGTCGAGTTCTTTGCTTCACAAGGATTGATATGCAAAACGTTGATGAGCTTTATTACCCCACGATCAACTGTCTAGGTAGGACATGCCAACGATGTCTGCCATCGTTGAGAGTTCTGAAGTAGCATGATATACAATTAGAAACTAAAAATCTCAGAATTGTCTAAGTGGTAATCTATCTTGACCATGATATCAGACCAACTATATCATAGCTACAGATAGCTTGGATACTTTAACATGGCGCTTATACCAAGTGAAAGCTCCACATGACATCACGCACACACCAGGGTTCACCTCAATTCTACCCATAGGTAGCTTTCAGCTCAACTTCAGCCAAGACCTTCACTCTCAAGCTTTCACTTTAGACCTCATCACAACCAACAATGCAGTTCTTCTAGTTCTTTAACAAACACCCAATTGATCTTGGAATTGGGTATAGAAGCTAACTCTGGCCACAAAACATGGCGCTTAGCGACCATCCAAAGGCTTACGGCTCTGCCGCTGTTGCCTTTGCTTTCACAACCGGGATCCTCGTCACCTTAGGTTTCAAGGACTTTTACCCAGACCTTGAGCGGCGGTTTCAGCGCAAAAGGCGGGCGAATGCAGGCTGTGGAAGACGATCGAGTGTTTTTTGGGGTGACCCTGTTGAACTTGAGGACCATGAGTCTTTACCTTCGTCGCCAACTTTTTACGATGGTTCGCGGAATGGTCTGGTTGATGGCATAGAAGCTACCATTGGCAACACACCTCTTATCAAAATCCAGTCGCTGTCGGAAGCTACAGGACGGACTATTATGGCCAAGGCTGAATTCCTCAATGGTGCTGGAAACTCACCGAAGGATCGCGTAGCGCTTAACATGATTCGAGAGGCAGAATCTCGAGGTCTTCTTACACCACACAAAGGCGACACTATTTATGAAGGAACGGTCGGCAGCACGGGTATCTCACTAGCAACTCTTGCGCGAGCCATGGGCTACAAGGCCCATATCTGCATGCCTAGCGATATGGCACTCGAGAAGTCTGACCTGCTGCTCCATCTCGGCGCAACGGTCGAGCGAGTTACACCGGCGCCCATTACCAGTCCGGATCACTTTGTCAACCTTGCACGACGACGTGCGGAGGAGCATGCTAGCAAGGCCAAAGACGGCAGCAAGGGCTTCTTTGCGAATCAGTTCGAATCCGAAGCTAACTGGAAAGCGCACTTTAACACCACAGGTCCTGAGATCTGGGGCCAGACAGACGGTCAGTTGGACGCTTTTGTTGCGGGCGCCGGCACGGGAGGGACTGTGTCAGGCGTGGCAAAGTATCTCAAGGAAGAGCAGAAGAAGGCCGACATTAAAGTCGTACTCGCCGATCCTCAGGGCAGTGGTCTCTATAACAAGGTCCGCCATGGTGTTATGTACTCCTCCACGGAGCGCGAGGGCACTCGTCGCAGACAGCAGGTTGACACTATGGTTGAGGGTATCGGCATCACACGCTTGACCGAGAACTTTGAAGCAGGCCGTGAACTCATCGACGATGCCGTACGAGTATCAGACGAACAAGCCTGTCGCATGGCCCGCTGGCTAGTCGAGCACGACGGTATCTTTGTTGGCAGCAGCAGCTCTGTCAACTGTGTCGCCGCCGTCGAGACTGCCATGAGACTACCCAAGGGCAGCCGTGTTGTAACTATTCTTTGCGATTCCGGAACAAGACATCTCAGCAAGTTCTGGAAGCATATCAAGGAGATGGGACTGGAAGGCGAAGAAGAGGCGACTAATCTGTTTACCGAACTGGGAATACCTGACCACAAGGCATAGCTTCAGTAAGAAGCAAAAAATGAACGAACTGTATGTGTATATGTATCTGTATAATGGCTTTTGAGCAAAATAGACATGTCTGTAGCAAGCATTGACAAAAGTCTATTCACCCAAATTGGCATCCCACTCTCTGGGTCTCTACCCCTGGAAGAAAATGGTTTAATAAGAAAACAAAGAGAGAAAGGTATATAAAGCGCCTGTGGTCTTTCCTCGTCTGGTATTATTAAACGTGTTTTGTTTTGAGTCGCCGCTCCGGTTCCCGTAAACTCCATGACCTTCTCCTGTACATAGTGCAGTTTTGCACCCCCAAGCAGATGCAGATGCTCTTCTGTGCAAAAATAAACGCCGCCGCTGCTCTCCATCCCCACTTTGCTTGCATGTCTCTAAGAGAACTGCCAAATATGTCAGCTTGATGATCCAATCTTTTTTGACACTTCAAATCACTTACCTTCCATCGGTGTCCGCAAGCCATACACTCGCAGAAAGTGGTCATCGGTTCATCAGCAGCTCGGGTCTGCGCTTGTGTGTAGCTGACCTGCTTCTTCTTGCATCGACCGCATTCCAGACTCTCACTGATACTCTTCTGTTCCTGGGGCACCTGAGCCATCTTCATGTTCTCCTTCTCAAGCTCAAGCTCCTTCTTGCGTTGTTCCTCGCTCTTGAGCTCGTCATCAGTCATGACGACAAACTTCTCCGGGGTGATCTCTCCAGACAAGACGCTCTTTCCGAGCTCCCGGTTGGACTTGTTCTTGAGGTTTGTGAAAAGCGATCGGATCTTCTTCTTGTAGTCGGGTGTCTCGCCCTTGAACTTAACAAAGGCGGCGTTCTCAACAGCGACAGCTCGGTTGACGACGTCGTTCTCGGATGCTGTTGATCGGTAGGCCAGACCGTTGTAGATAAGGCCAATGCATGAGTTTCGGACGCTCGAATCGGTCCGCTTGACGTTGACGTTGTCGGTCTCGTACTTGCGCTTCTCGATATCGCCCTTGTACTTGGCTCCGGAATTCCCAGAGGACGAAGGAGGAGGGGCAGGAGACGATGCGGGTGCCGAGGCGGGAGCTGGCGCTGGCGATCCTGAGCCGACCTTTGACTTTTGCAGTTTCGAGCTCTTTTCCTGCTCAACTAGTTTCTTCCACTTGCTGACGAGTTCGGAGGNNGCAAGTGCGAAATCACAGTATTAGTAGACGCTCCAAAATCAAATCAAATAATTAAGCTCCGCGAGATAGATATATGTCGCTAACTTTGCAATAGACAAATAAAGCGCACAATGCGATCATGCATTTTGCGCAAATCTGGCAATATGTCTATATACTCGAAGCGCCAAGACCGTGTTGCGCTCTCCGTCGCTTATTATTTGACGTACCCTTAGCATTTCTTCGGTAGGAGAAGCATCCTCCTTTAATGTCTTGAGCAGCTTGATGGCGTTCTCGGCAGGCTCATTTGCAGCAACGCACTTGGTGAGCGCCTTGACGCGCTGCCCGAGTTCACGCTCGTCCATGGGCATTTTGTCGATTTTCTTGGTTATAGATTTGCGCGCGCGCAGGAAAAACGGAAGGATAAAGTAGGTGACAAAGATAAAGAGTAACTCAGAAGAAAGAAATTTAACTGAGGTGACAAAAACGTCGCTTTGGGTTTGTATCTTTCGCAAACACCAAACCCAATGCCTGATGGATAGCACGTGAGCTGCGTTTCCTTTTCTGCCGGGGTTTAGCCTGTACTGTGGAGGTGGATATGCGAAAAGGGCCCCTCGGATGACGTGCCATGTTTGGCAAGTGCCGTCATGACTGTGATAAGCAAACCCGAGCTATTTCCATCGTCATCATAACTTCATCTCATGCTATCTTTCGAGATGATAACAAGGGGGAAGAGCGTGGCCATGACGTGCGTTCTTTTTTGACCGACTTCTTTAGCTTGTTTTGGTCAGGGAAGTTCTCTTATTATCAGTGTTGATTCGTATCATGATAAGTGAGGTGGTATGCCACTATTGACACTCTGAATAGCTTCAGCAGGTCTATTTATGATCCAACACCAGCCATTAAACGCTATAAATTCAAAAACTTATGAAGCCTTTGCTCTCTTCCCGCGACCTTTGCTCGTAGTTGGCTCCTCTTCCTGCTCGCCATCCTCCTCGGCATATTCTTCCTCCTCTGCTGTATTAGTTGCGTTCCTCCTTGATGCCCTCTTTCGCTTCCCCCCACCATTTGTAGCGCTTTGTGGCTCCTCGCCTGCAACATTTGCCCGCAGACGATCTACTGCTGCAGCCATACGCTTGCTACCTTGGGCTTTCTGCCTGGGCGCGAATGAATCCTTGGCTCCAGCTCCAACACTGCCTCCAAAGAATCTGGTGATGTTGCTCTGCGTACCTTCGCGGTCTCGCTTGTTCATATCTTTGATGACTGGTACAAGGACCTCGTCCGTACGCTCCTTACTCCAACCAATAGTAGCCATCAAAAATTGTCGTAGTCCTTCTACGTCTGGAACACCCCATTGGAAAGTCTCATTACTGTCATCGACCTCTGGGTGAAGATAAGCATCGTAGACAGCTGGGTTGGGAAAGCCGGGTGGGAGGAATAGCTTGGTGCCTTGCGACTTGCGAAACTTCTTGCGGAAGGAACTTGAAACATCGGCATCCTTAGGCCGTGTCTGTGATTGCACCGACTTCCACCATTCACGAAAATTCTCCAGTCCGGATTTACCAGGGAACTCGGAGAGGATCTCAACTGCTGTGACTGGTCCGACTCCAGGTAGGCCCTCAGTATAATCAGAGCCCAACAAGTGAGCAAGAGAAATGAGTTGGTCACGAGTCAGAGACAACTCCTTCTCAATGTCACCCAACAGATAACACTCTACAAACTTATTGCTGTTGAACATGTTCTTATAGACTCTTGTGCCACCAAATAGGAAGGTATCTGAATCGTCCGTCACAATGCCATCAACTAGTCCAAGTTGAACCAGCTCAGCACATTGCGCCTCGGCTTCCATAGGGGCTGTGATGTAGGGGATACCAAACAAACGAAGAAGAGCTTGGCACTCTGTGATCATGACTTGCGTCACCTCATCGGCATCTCGACGGTCTTTCTTCTGTTGGGTTCGGAGAGCGCGCAGCTCTCTTTCGTAGTCTTCTCTGTTCTGCTCGGCGGTTTTGTTGTTGAGTTCACTAGCGAAGCGGGCATGCTCTTCAGCTTCCTCGGCCAATGATGCCATGAGTTCTTCGTCGCCAGGATCGCTGAACTCATCATACTCAACATCATCAAAAAGGCCATCGTCTTCAAGATCAGGTTGCTGGTTGCCTTCATTTGCACCTGATGCGCTAATGGAAGGAAGCTCCTCAAAGATAGGTGTAGGGCTCTTCTCAGCTGCGACCTCTGTTACTGTGTTGGTAGGCATAATGTCCTCAAATTCTGGTTCAGGTGACTCTGATTTTTCAGATTCATCCTTGGCCTCTTCTGTCAGGACCTCAGCTGTGTCTATCACAGTACGGTCTACGAGCTCTTCTGTTTCTGGTACTGGTGTGGCTTGATTAATTCCCTCTGGCACCTCTTCTGGAACAGCCTCTGACTTTTCGGGCTCAGGAGAAACTTCCTTGATGACTGTGGGCTCATCGTTGATCTCGATAACATCTGCCTCTTTTTGAGATGTCTTCTTAGGCGACGGAGCTTTGTCGAGGACCTCAACATCGCTATCATCGTCTGATGAGGAGTCAATATGAATGAGTTGGTCCTGCATTTGCCGACGGTACAGTCTTTGCTCTTCCTCGGCTGCCAGCCTGTCTGCTTCGTTGATTTCACGCTCGGCATCCTGTTGCTTCCTCAGCGACTCTCGGATGTCTGTATCATCTGCCAGCCAGGGAGGCAGGGGTTTGGGAGCATTTTCGTCCAGTGCCTCCCTCTCAAAGCCACCAGCCATCTCATCGTCCTCGTTATCATTGACGAGAGCTGGTACTTCGGTTGCGCTCCCCGTATTCTTACTTGGTCCGGGTTCCTGGATTTTCTTCTTTCCAAAGACAGATGAGCCCCAATCAAGCTTTGGGAAGGGTAATGGGCCGTCGAATGGGTTCTTCTTATTCTCAACCACAGGCACAAATTTTGCTTTCGGTTTCGGCTGTGGCTTCTTCTGCATTCTTGCCTTTGCAAGCACTGTCTGCATATCTTCATCACTGTCGCTGTCGGCGGCAGTATCGCGTTCTTGTCGTTTTGGTACAGCAGCGCTTGCTCGATTGTTGACGATATGAGCGATCATGGAGCCACCTTTGGCGGTGATAGGCTTTTGTGACTCGGCAGACTTTTGTGTCCATTTTGGTGCTTCGATAGGGACATCTTCGAAATCATCCTCCTCTTTCTCTGACTCTTGGCCCACACCATGTTGTTTTTGGAGTGACATGGCGATTGCGCGGTTGAGGTCGTCCTCTTCGTCAGCTTGTAGGGTGTCCTGGGACGGATCCTGGAACAAACCATCTGTACTTTCGTCGTTGCCGCCAACGAAGAGTGATCCCTCACCCTCAGCAGCTGATTCTTTTCGGTGGCCACCGTAAAATTCTCGGCGCCGTGTTGCAGCCTCCTGGGCTGCTTGATAGCTAGCTATTTGCGCGGCAGAAGGCTTTGGCAATCGGTTAAGACCTTCAATTGGAACATCCTCAAAATCTTCGTCCTCATCGTCCTCGTCTTCTTTAGACTGATACTGAACCTGGATCGCGTCCACGTCAATAGGTTTATGGGCTTCTCCAACATCCTTGTCCCGACTAACCACACCCAGAGCCCAACCTCCTTCAGCACCATCGTTCTTCACAAGGATATACTCTCGGTTCTTCTCACCAGCAACTCTTCCGTTCACTCCAAGAGTGAGGTCAGTGCCAGTCATGCCCACTTCGGCCATAAGACGTTGGGTGAGGTGATTGCGCTCTTTCACTCTGTCGATCTGAAATTTGGAGAATGCCATACGATCTGGGAACATCTCCTCCAGCTGTTCCTTACTAAGGCCCATTCTCAGTCGGCTTCGAAGTCTTGCAGCATTGAGAATATTATATCGATCTGGGGCAGGGAGGCTTTTGAAAAATTCGCCATCAAAATCAATCTTGCTGAAGTCGTAAAGGTTGATATCCTCTCCTTCATGGAATTGTCGCGCGTATTCTTCCAATTCCTCTACACTCATGATTCGTGGATCCTCAGGTTTTCCCATTGCTGCGATGCCACCTCCGTCAAGGTCAGGTAGATGGTAAGCATCTTGCTTTCGAAATGTTCTTCCCTTTTGTCGTTCCTTCTGTGACATGAGAGCCTCATCGTCGTAAACAAGCTGACTGGCTTCGGGAATCACCTCTTGTTGCTCCTCCTCTCTGGCTGATATATCGCGTTCTCGATCTCTTCGTCTGCGATCTTGGTCCTCTTCCGCAATGCGCTGCATCTGTACAGCCAAGAGCTTGCCAGCTGTTCGCACAGCATCTTCGCGACGACCTTCACGTCTCTGCTTTCGATGTTGGATGGTTTGTCGCTTGAGTATGGGGGCACCGCCATCGAAGACGAAAACTGGCTGGATGCCAAACCAAAGGAGCTTGCATATGCGACGAAAGAAACCAACAACATGTGAATTGCGCAAGGCGTTTCCTTCCTTATCGCGTACTGCTTTGAGGAATTGGTAGATCCAAATCGAAGCATCGACTGCGAGTCGCTTGCGATTGAGAGTCGCAAGATTCGTCGGCCGGGCGCATGGCTGCACGACCGTCCAAAGACCGTTCACACCCATGATGGGCTATGACCGTGAATTGAATGTAAGCCTGCAGTATCAGGACAGGCACAAGGCCTTATGCTCAAGGGATGCGCCCTCGTCTAGTGAAAGTAATGTTCATGATCCGACTTGATTAGAGGTGTGCCGATAGGCCAGCTTTTGCGCAAGTGATTATCATTAGTTAGGGAAAGATGTGTAGATATCAAGATTGTTTCGCGCAAAAGATGCAGTAGAATTCACGTCTGCCTGCGGAATGAACTCTCCAAGTGAATAACGTCAGCGTGGGGCCGACCGCCACTGATCCCCTTGTCTTTAGCGTCTATTCTCTCCCCTGTTGTGTCGTAGCAAAAGTTGTCTTGCTCCCATGAACATTGAATCTGATTAAACGTGTGTATGTCAGTAAGGTTTCAGTACATTATCATATAGGTACAAGGATTGAACATCTAGATCTGAAAATGAAGATATTTTCGAAAAGTTAATATGACTTTTAGAGGTTTGCAGTAGTGGTCGTTTTAAAGCCTGTGAGCTCCTTATCTATGTATGCAGGAGCGGATTATTATTACGCCCCAACACCTATTTTCCATCCTCCGAAATCAATGAGCCTAACATTCCCCACGCTCTCACCGGAAAACAGCCTTCGTGATTCTGTTCAACTGGGTATCAAGCCACCACCCGAGCCGATATGAATCCAGACTCGGCCAGACAATATCTTGCGACTATTTTGAATAAGAACCTTCGGGTATACACGTCAGATGGCCGGTTGTTCTGGGGTTCCCTAAAATGCACCGACCCGGTATGGCTTTGCCTCCTAATACCCTATAGCTTCCCATGGATGTAAACGCTAAACCTAAGACTATTCACTGACAATTGACTGAAAGGACAAAAACATTGTTTTGGCTCATACATACGAGTATCGTCAGCCATCTTCCAGAGAGCGTGCAAAGGCACTTGATGAAGCAGATGGGCAATCTGTCAAACTCGACATGACTTCTCGTTACTTGGGTTTAGTGGTCATACCAGGGCATCACATTGCCAAGATGGAAGTTGAGCAGTTCGCCAGTCAAGTGCGGGACGGAAGTTTCATAAGATAACGAATACAAACATAATATTAATCGTTAAAAGTACACTAAGGCTACCGAAAGAGAAAGTTATTGTACCCAAAGCAGCCCTCTTGCAACCTCCAGCATTAAGTTACCATCAACGCCTTGTACATCCAAGATCGCGGTCCTGTAATTACTTCGTCTCCAATGTTCACTTTGCCACATCAATCACGAGCACTTTCTATGCGGCAACGGCTTCCTGTGTGCGTCCGCGAGACTCGCCATTCATACCACCATCGCTGTCGAGAATGGAACCGCGGGCATCCTCCTCGTCCTCTTCTTCCTCCTCGCTATCGAGGTCACGGTCACGGGCCGTCCAGGAGCTACCGTCGTTCAGAGGCACATCCTGACCGGAGAGATCATGACCCTCTCCCCGGTTGCGAATGTTGTTTCGGCGTCGCTGAGACAACGTGCGGGCGCGGGTAGAGAGCTTAGAAGAAACGACAGCATTGGAAGTGACCCAGTTGGTGAGAGCATCCTCACAGTCCTGGATGATGGCCTTACTAGCCTCATAACCATCGTAGGCCTGTCGAGTCTCACCAGGTGTAACAGGAGTGTCGTCGATAAGCTCGAGAAGGTGCTTTCCATAGCCGGCGATAATAGCGACCTTCTCACAATGCTCACGCAGAGCATCAAACTGGTAAGTGTAGGCTGCCTTGACCTTTTCGCGGGTGATGTTGGACAGCTGGGCTTCTGCGACGAGAGACTCGGCCTCAGCCCGGACAAGTTCCTGCTCGAGAACAACAATCTTGGGAGAGTTGGGCTCCTTGTACTTGAGCTGAGCGATCTGATCGGTAATCTTCTGCTTGCCTGTTGTCGATGTCAGTAGCTGGACAGAAGTTGAAACCTGGGCGATCCTTACGGTCACGGCTGGGCTGAACGGAGGCCTCAATGTTACGAATGCTCTTCATAGTAACTCTGTATTGGTCGTATCGGTCGACGTATTGGTCCTCAAGCTCGCCAATCTCATACAGCAGGACGCCAAGCTTGTCGGTAACGTCGGAAACATCCTCATCACCGGCCTCACCCCAAATGGACAATTGTTGCTATAAAAGTCAGTCTCACTGTGCGATGTGAAAATGGATCGGCAAACCTACAGCAACTTCCATGCGCTCACGAGCAACAGTCTCCAAACTTCGCATCACGTTCTTCTCCATCTTGACCAGCATGGAGAGCTTCTTGGCCAGGTCGGGGCCGAAGGCGCCACCAGCATTGCGACGAAGGGCATGGCCTATCAAGAGATGTTGTTAGTGCTAAGAAAATTGAGATGGCGTGAGGATCAGCTTACCGAAGCTGCCCTTGAAGAGGCGACCGGACTTCGTGGATGAAGGTGGTGGTGGGGGGTTCTACTTCCAAGTTAGCACGATCAATAAATCAGCGCGAAAACTATAAGAGTATTGCGCACCTGGAGCTGGGAGGCAGTAGGCGCCCGAGTCTGGCGCATAGAATAAGTGCGATGCATGATGATAGTGGTAATGCGACGAGCGACAAGCGGTGGAGCTGCAAGAGAAGGGTCCAACAAGGACAGGCAGGGAATAAATATTATCGGGATCGGGTGGGGATTACAGAGCTGAGAAGCAAGGATAAAGATGGATGTCGGGAAAATCACAAAGGAAGATCGTGGCCGGGCTGCTGGGAACGTTATATGAGGGAGTCCAAGAAACTGGGCAATGCTTGGTAGTGCTGCAGTGGTTGTTTGTTGCTGCGGAGAACAAGATCGTCACAGCTTTATGGGGGAGCTGAGAACGACGTCATCAAGACTCCACCTGGGCTGGTTCGAAATGGATGAGGTGGTGATGGAGGAGGTTCGATACAGACGGGCGCTAGTAATTAGTGTATTATGTACAAAGTATCCCCTGGTGATCGCCACATTCGTCGAGGTACTGCTACCTGACGTCAAGTATGTCTCAGGTCTACGTCTTGCATTTTTCTGATTCTAATCAGACGCCAAGAATACCTAGGCATTCATTCACCTGTGCATCCGGAGGGACCCCCATCTTTGACCTGGGCTGCCTGGCTGGCCCATCCCGGATGCGGTTCATGCCCACCAAGCTTCGGTCGAATCCAGCACAGCGCTAGTGAGCCTCTAAGATGAAAAATGACGATATCACGGCATAAGTTTTGGGGTTCTAAAGAGGCTCACTGGTCAGTGGGAGGGTGAACGGGGGTTTAGACTGAGCGATCCTCCGGCAGTCTCCAGCCTGGAAAGATCAACAAACAAGGGGTATTGTTCGATCTGACCAAGTTAAATTACCGCAATGCCTTCTCACATGTTTGTTTGGTTAGGTTAGTTCCGTCTACCTATATGTTGTCGTGAAACAGGGTCTTCTCCGTAGTTGAGCAGATCTTCGAGAGGCATCCAATGGATAGAGGGTCCAGATATCTGGAATATCGTCCTTTACTTGACGAGCAGTCAGTTTTGGAGGTTAGTTCGTAGATGCGAACCTAACTTGCAGTGCCCCTGATTCGTGATTCTTCAATCCTTATAATTTTATGATAAATATCTAATTTATGGAGTGTACCTAAGTTTAGTCTTTCTTCATGTTCGTAGAGTCTTGATCCTGGACTCTTGGTCGACTCGCGAAGAGCAATATGTTAAGTGGAGTGACCATGAGTTAGTATGTAGGTAATCACAAAGTCTGGTACCAGGGATTATTCTCAAGCTCTCTAGTATCTTGTAAGTTTCACTAGAAATATTGAGGTCACTTACTGGACTACCTATAAAAGCCAGGATAATTGTCCCAAAGCATTATGTCAATCGTTGCAGCTGATTCGCACGAGTAATAACAGCAATTCGAGTATCCGGCAATTCCGACATGGATGCACGTGAGACACGAGTCGGCGACTTAGACAAGCATATAACCGGAGAACTCAAAACCAAATAATAAAGCAAGACCAAGTGAACTTGAAAGATGTCCAAAGAACATACGAGATATCAATGTTAATGGCAAGTCCTTTGTAGTTCTGCAATCGCACTCTCAACCCTCAGCTCTAGGATATTCACTGATCAAGGTATTGACCTATCTCTCTCTTTATCGAT
>JAAVUD010000343.1:0-32874 GCA_014898915.1 Fusarium chlamydosporum | reverse complement strand
AAAGTCTATAAAATAAATACTAAATATATATTAGTAACAGCTGCATTTACCCTGAAGGAGTTTGCTATACCTAGATTTAATTACTGCAGCTATTGTTTTTATATCTCGGGATATCAGTCATAGTCACCTCATGGAGTTTTTCGCAAATATAGTCGGGATCTGTAATTACCAAGACACTTATTCGTAATAAGCCATCTGTTTATTTTATATCTACCCCTGAAGTTGGCATCCTACCTAATAAGCCTCTTGCAAACACATACACACCTGACCCGGCTTACCCAGGCATTTATTCCTCGCGAGAATCAATTTTCTGAATTTTTATTAAGACAACTGTATTGGCATAGTTCTGCTTGCTTCTTCGATTGGCTTGCTCTTCCCTAGGAGAAAATCCTAATGACAAACGCCCCAATGTTTGCCATTCTTAGTTTCTTAGGCAAGAGAAACAACTCCATTTACACGCAAGTGCTCAATTTCAGGCCTATATATCCCTTTATCTTCTGAGAAGGACATATGTGCTTGCTTAAGTAAGATTAACGGTTTTAATGGTACTCATGCATATAATTGTAACAACTTACCTTATGAAGTCTATTGTGGACAACTCGAGACTTCTTACTATAAAAGCCTCAATAGAGGGAGTTATTATAATAAGACGCTATCGGCCTAATATACTTCACTTGAGAAGAAGATATAGTAGGGCTAACCTGAGATTCTCTATTCAGGCAGTATCTTAGATAAAACAGCCGGCTTAATGAACTGGCCCATAGAAAGCAGTATAGGCAGAGGGACAAGAGTTTCCATAAGTATAAAGCGTCTTCCAAAAGGAAAGCCTAAGAATCGCCTAGAAATTTACCTAACAATCCTCATACTTAGCCTAATACATAGGTAAAGAAGTCTAAGAAAAGAAAGATAGTTCAATAAGCTATAGAATAGATAGAATATAACAGCAGCACAATTGATGTAATTGATAATTGTAAAACAATAGGGGTGGTAGTAAAGTACCCTTTAGCCCAACCTTGCGGGCGATATTCTCCTAGCTTTTAAGGACTATTTCGATAGCAGAGACTGTAAGGGGACACACTAATATCTAAGGGACATATAGATAGAAATAGCAGCCAGATTATATGGTGATTTTTTTATATTGCATAATGTATTACCAGATATACTACAGACTGCTGGGACACTCCCATAATATACAGCATAACGCTCTGATAGATAATCATATAGGCAAGTATATCAAGCGAGGCGGCCCAAACATCAATCGTGTTGTATTCTAAATTAGGTACGTGATGTCAATGGATCATGATCCATACGGTATTTCACCGCATAGGCATTATGTCATGTTTGCTGATAGTCGCGCGCATACATACAAGCATACGTGCGTAATACTATCTAAATAAACACCACCACAATCACCGTTGCACGTAACATATCCTCCACTCTCAATGGTCGTGATGAGAGCGACGCAGCGACTCTCTTTTCCCATATATAAAGAAAAGCCGATGCCGTAACCCCCGTGAGCCGAACAAATGATATACAACAAACGCCAGAAAAGCAAATGAATAGTATACACAGTAGTTTTCTTATGCTATGGCACTCCCTCCCCCCAAAAAAAGACGTTTTATCATCGGCTGCTCGACGAAGATGGCCGGGGAGAGGTAGACTGTTTCAGGTTAAATGTCCCGGCAAGATTTGGGAACGCCTTGGCAAAGGCGCCGCCCAACTTCCAATTGTCCAAATTCCGCAAATGGCGTTCAAATACAGGGTTGATCATAAGCTCGTCGCTATCTGGATCCTGAAGCAATGTATCGGTCTCTTCGTATGGCCAAGATAGAGAAAGAGTCGTGGTAAAGGGGACAAAGAAGTTATCAAAAGGATACAACGAGGGGTTGTGATCGAGAATTAGGCGCTCCCGCATTTTGGGGAAAGGGACATGATCAAGCCAAGCAGCATGTGGGATGGTGGTCTGACAGGGAAGTGGAACCATCCATTCTGGAAGGCGGTCATAATTCTCCTGGGTAGGTTCGATCTGCCAGCGCATGACGAGAAACATCATGTAGAGCACTGCTACGCGCTCAGGGAGAGTCGAAATGTCAGGAAAGGTGGCAAGGATATCGGTGAAGACTTTAGAAAGGGGGTGGCTGTAGGCGCTGTTGGCAGGATTGAGAAGTGATGAGACGGATGGATAGCGAGGGCCGACGACTTCCTGGGCCGGAAGGCCATCTGCAGCACGTTGGCGACGCTCGCTGAGGAAGTCAAGCAACAGAGAGTCCAGAGGACATGTCGGTTGACAGTTCTTGATGGGAGCTGTAGGGTCGACAATGTTGGGGTCGCTACGAGGATGAACCGAACGACCAGCTGTACTCATAGCAGGGCTGTAACCAGGACTATGTGTGCTCTCGGGTGTGTGGGTAGCCGACAGGCTATGCTGAGGTTGGGCTTGGTGCTGGGCTTGGTGTTGCTGCTCCTGTGAAGAGTTGTTTGGCTTCCCCTGCGAGCCCCAACTTGCTGAGCGACTATGCAAGGCACGCTCCTGATTCACACCTGTCCAGTCGTGCTTCATTGGCATGTGGTGGAACTGAGGCGTGTCTTGGGCGCCGTTGACGCCGTTTTGAATACGATTGACCCGCTGCGAGGGCTCGAGAAGAAAATCTAGCCCAAGTCGTTCAGGGCCCATATCGAGCCCGTGTTGGAGACTACGGCGCTGTTGAGTTAACTGACTCGCAGCCTGAGACTCAGCGTTGGTTGTGCAACCAGCGGATGGATGACGAGAGGGGTGTTGTGGGTGTTGCTGCTGCTGCTGTTGTTGGAGTAGATGCCAGTGAGCTTGACTAGGAGGCTCGTGGCTTGGAGGGGATGCAGCACTGCCGGGGGTAGAAGCGGCGCGTGCGTTGTTGTGATGGTTGTTGTGGATGGTCAGAGTGGCAGAGTGTTGCACTGGGGGTGCATACGTTTGAGCTGGCGATACATAGGCCTGCTCAATAGCAGCTGTACCTTTTCGTTAGGCTTGGGTGTATCTAGAAGCGGCGATAGACTTACATTGACCAATGATAGGCTGAAGCATGGCAACAATGCCAGCCAAACGACGCTTAATATCAGCATTTTCTTGCTCGACAGCCTCCTTGGCGCGAAGAACACTCTGCAATTCTTGATAGGGCTGCTGGTTGGTGAGTTCTTGGATACGACGCTCGAGAGTGTCGATCTGGTTCTTAGTGCGCTCGCGAATGGCTCGTTGAGCTTCACGATCTTGGATGGTGTTAGTAAAGGTGTCCTTGGTTGCATTTGCTTATCAGATGTGGTAAGACGAATGGGGTAAATCTGAAAATGCAAGATCGACAAGACATCGAAGGCTAATCAATGGCAAAGATAAAGATAAGGGGAGAGGAAGTTGTTGAACGTCAGCAGCTGAACTGACTCGACAACCTGATAGGTGATTGACATGCTGCCAACAAAAAAGGAAACAACAAGCAAATGCTGCACTCACCATTCGCTCTCTTTTTAGCCAATTGCTCTGGCGTGAGATTGGCAACTCCCCTACTTCCAGGACCAGACTTTTTTCTCCTTTTGGCGCTCTCATCGTTGGTAGCTGGAGAAGATGGGTTGACCGCGTCGACGTCGCGCTTGAGAGACGTCGAATCATCATCGGGGCCGAGACTGAGACCTTGACCGGCAGGACTTTGAACTGTCCCCGGTGTACCGGGCCCAGAGCCGGGACCTTGACCGGAGGCCATTGGAGCAGAGCAGAACTAGCCCCCCCGTCTCGGAGTGGAGTGGATTACTTCTGAGGGAAAGGAAACGGAACCTGGAAGATAGAAAGGATGAATAAGACGGATGTATTGCCGTACCGTCGGTCGGATGCGGGTGTGGATGCGGATGCGGGTGCGGGTGCTTGAGAGTGTGTGGGGGTAAAGGAAAAAGTAAAGACGGGGATGAGTTGTTGTGAGTATCCACCTTTACTTTACTCAAAAGGAAAGTAAAAGTGAATACTACCTACTGAACCTACCGTACCTTGCAGAATTAGAGATAGAGATAAGGTGGATAGGTAGGTACGGATAGGCACCTAGACAAAAGACGTGAAGGAAGCAGAAAAAAAAGAAAAGTCTCTTTCCCTTCCCAACCACGAGGTATCTTGCCTGGGTAAGTAGAGCAGGCAGGTTGGGAGATTGTCTCACAAGTATTCCTACTCGATTCTGCTCCGATGGACTTTGGTTGATACGATTCGACGAGTCAGGGACAGGTGATGTAAAGCAAAAAAGAAAACAAAAGAAAGGCCAAAGGAAATAATACGGGTATGGAAGTTTCCCACACTCTTTCTTCGCCAATAGATTGACTTGACTGTGGGGTTCCTCCTCTCTCTTCCAAAGAACTCAACGCAACAAGGGCAAGGATAAGGGGAAGGGAAAAAGAGTTCAGTTCAGTCAAGGCCAGTCGAGTCAAGTCGAGTCGAGGTGAGCCCAGGCTCAGCGGGACCAGATCAGGTCAGATCAGATCTAGCCAAGGCTAAGACAGCTACGCTACAGTAAGATCGCGTCGTCGCGTCGCACAAAAGTGATCTACTTACTGTACTGTACGTACGCATGTACTGCAGACTACCGGGCCTGTGGGAACAATTGTGACTGGAAAGAGACAGGTTGGGGTCTTCAGAGGGGGGAGCGTTGACTCATAAAGCCCGCTGCTGCAAAATGTGACCGAGTCATGGACCCCTGAAGAAAGGTCGGTGCGCACCAGACCTGCTCAGCTTTTGATCATGTGATACCGAACTGTACTCTGTACCTAACTTCAATTTACAAACCTACCTACCTACCTAGGAGATCGATCCACCTAGGTGGAGGTACCAATGCTACCTACACACAAGAAAACATATGCACAAGCACAATGTGATGTTACAATTACTATAAAGCCGTAAACAAAAGAAGGTTATCCTCTTTCTTTCCTTCAAAACCTCTCGTACTCAACGTTGGCCTCTACAACGAAATGTTCCCATTCTTTCCCCCGTCCTTTTGTGCTTGCCCTCATATCTTAAAAACTTGTCCGTTCCTTCGTCCCAACCATGCATTGTTGTCTATATTCAACAAACCCAACATGCTATGTGATATTCATGCGTCAAACGCTTATTCCGCTGATGCCCTTGCAAGAGCCTCGTGCAGGTGAGGTGGGAACCTGTATCGAAGCTGGCTGGTGTATGTCGTTAGATCCAGGGTCATCTGCTTCAATTGGTCCACCATCATTCGTCGAGTTCCTTCGTTGCCGCTGAATTGACCACTTGTCAGCTGCTCTCGTTGGCGAACGCAGCAGATGATGGTCCACATCAACAAGTTGGGTACATTGATAGACACAGGTTGTGAGAGACCAGAGAACTTGGAAGCGTAGGCTCGGATGGTGCTGCCATCGCCTGCCGCGTCCAGAGGCAGGATCTCGAGGCTTCGGATTCTCTGTTTCCACGTTAGCATCATTCTTCTACATTTCAAATTTGTTTTGTAACTTACGTCAAGGCACTGTGCCCACTGTCCAGCTTCCACCAATCCCTTGATACTGCTCATCTCCAGCAGCACTCGGCAGGCTACCTTGTTCTGGTCCTGGATTCTCCTGTAGAACATGGCGTCTCGCTCATACATGCTCATCATAGTTTTAGCCAACTCGACAGGATCGTCGATGGCTGCCAAGCTGAGACTGCTGCCAGTATCGGCTTCTTGTCCACCAGCTCGGGGCTTGACAGGCATGAGACGCATAGGGTCCTCGCCAATCTCGAGAGAGACAGCCTCACTCAATGCACGGCTAACAATAGCGACGACTGTGTCGTACTCACCGGCGAGGTGGTAGAGCAACACGGAATCTGTGGTACGGCCATTCTCGTCCGCAAAGCTGGCAGCCTGAAGAGTGACTGTGTTGACAAAGTCGTCCTCAGCATCGAGGCCAATAAGAGGGCCACGCTCCTCGATGATACCACGGATACGTCGGCCATCTGGTCGAATATCACCAATTAACTTGCTGAACTCGCGGGTCTCAAGAACCAACTCGCGAAGAGCCTCGTGGCACAGACTGCCGTGACGTTGGCCAGCCTCACCCTCAAGGTCCTGGTTAAGACAAATAAGTGTCAGGTAGTCAACAGCAGACACGACATCCGCAGCTCTGAAGTCACGGGTGTAGTATCCGATCATACGACCGAAGTTAATCTGTGGTAGGTTCTTGGTGCTGTAACTGCGAAGATCATTGGATGGTGACATGGCGTCGCTTGGTCGAAGCAAACCGTAAAACTCGAGCGCCAAACCAAAGTGCACAGCGTCGACATATGAGAAGGGGTAGAGATAGGCAATGGCATCCTCAAACATACCCGACAGAATTTGCAGGTAGAAGAACATGCCAAAGCTGCCGTTGCTGTCCTCTGAGGTGGCCTTGGGGAAGTGCTTTAGGCCAATCTCTCGGATGCTGGACTGCAACTCAGCCAAGCCATACGACTCGCCAGCCATTTCAATTGTCTTATCACCCTCTCTTGCCAGGTTGAACTGTAGCCAAATCCAATCATTGATATCTGTGTTAAGCCCGTCCAGGTTGCGGTTACCAAGCTCGATACGCCCAATGACCTTGTAACAAGCCATACGGAAAGGATCGATCGAGTTTTCGGGAGCATTGCGCGATCGCTGGATATACTCGTTTGTGCAACGATCTAGGAGCTTTCTGTTGGTGAGACGTCGGTCCTCACTGGCAGCGTAGTTGTTCAAATATGTAGCAAAGGTTCTATCGATGCCTCGGAACTGGTTGGTGTTGTCGTTGACATACTTGGCAGCCTCGCTGACATGTCCAGAGCGGAGCAGGTAGAAGACAATGGCCCAAACGTACTCGCCCTGAACTTGCTGGAGCTCAGTGTTGTCAGGAACCAAGTCCTTTCGTGCAGATCGTAGCCGGATATACGCCTTGACCTTGCTGACGATATCAGGCAGACCACCAAGCTTCGCCTCATGAGGGTGCTTAGCAATAAGTGACTCAACTTCACGCAAGAACTGCTTCTCGAGGAAACTGTTTGCGCCAGTAAGGATACGCTTTCGCATCTCGACCGACTTAGAGGAATTAGGGTTATCGTTCAGATACATGTCAGCAAACTCGCGCTCTTTGGCTGTCGCGTTGTTAAGGGTCGTTTCGGCATCAGGGTTCTCGCCCACGATCTCCATGACGGCCAGGTATGCTTCCACAACGTGGGGCGCATGAGGCTCATGAGACTTTTGTTCAACAGCCGCAAGTTCAGAGAGGATGGGATAAGGTCGTCTGAGCAGACGAGAAGTGTTAAGGTTGCGAATCTTCTCTGATAGACGTCCCTGTCGCTCGCGAAGTACCCTGTCATCAGAAGAGACACGTCCGTCAAGGCCTCCAGACTCAGAAGAACGATCAACATCCGAGAAATCCGTCTGATGCGCTCCAATTCGGCTAGGTGTTCCGATAACAGATTTCTGAAGTGTTGACCTGCCAAGAACACTGGCCCTGCCAGACTTAGCAGCTGGCGCCTGGCTCTTACGCCTGGAGCGACCGAAAGCACTCTGGGATTCGCGTCCAGATGTAGTAACGTCCTCGCGGGGAGTAATTCCAAAGTGCTGGTAGATGCGCTTTCGTTGCGCCTCCCATTCCATTGTAACATTATCCTCGAGGAAATTGTCAAAGTCGCGTACCGATCGATCGATCCCGTCGGCAATCATGCTAAGAGTCGTCTTGGTTTGGAGGTTCGATAGGTATGTTTCGACGTCGAGTTCGCTAGGGGCGTAGCCATGGGTAGTTCGCTCAGTACGGCCGGCCTGCACATCAAGAAGTCCGAGATCCTTAGCCGCAACACCGGGATCGACACCGGAGGCTGCAAGAAGGTAGTGAGCTTTGCCGCTAAGAGGTTTGTCGCTAGGCTTGGATTGAAGCTTCCTCAATCGATGTCGCAGGTCACCCAAACCGAGCTCGAGACTAGGGAGGTCCTCCATGTTAGCTTTGCCATCAGCTTTCTGGCTTTTGGCAAAGAGACTGTCAAAGTAGGCGCCCGCTGGCTGTGATTGTGCTTGAAATTGTCCATTTGGAGCCTGGCTGGCAAAAAGGCTTCCGCCCAATGTGCTTGCACCGAAGGTGCTTCCGCCCAGCATGGAAGGCGCGTTCTGCTGGGGCTGCTGTTGCTGTTGCTGCGGTTGACCGAAGAGTGAGGGCTTCGTAGCTGTCGCGGGTTGCGCTAGGGAGGAGCCGAACAGCGATGGTTTCTGTTGTTGCGGTTGCTGCTGCTGGTTGCCAAACAGACCGCCACCTGAAGTTCCACTTTGCTGAGTCTGCGCTTGCTGTCCAAAGAGCCCGGTGCTTGTGGTCGTGCTCGGTTGCTGTGCAGTGGACTGGCCGAACAGACCACCGCCCGTGGCACCTGTCTGTTGCTGCTGCTGTTGTTGTTGCGGCTGTCCAAACAAACCACCACCCGTCGCGGGCTTGTTTGCGCCAAGTCCTCCGAACAAGCCTCCTCCCGTCGTGCCGCTCTGTTGTTGCTGCTGGTTCTGCGCCGGTTGGCCAAACAGTCCACCGCCGGTGGTTCCGCTCTGCTGATTTTGTGTTGTAGACTGCCCAAACAGTCCACCACCTGTCGTGCCACCGGTGTTGCCTCCGAACAGCGAGCTGCCGCCCGTGTTGGTAGACTGTCCAAAGAGAGACATGATGCCTCAATTATCGAAAGGTCCTAGGGAAAGTACGCGATGATGGTTCCCCAGGTCTGCAGATGAAGCGATGGCGTATTGATGACAGACGAGCTGTCTTGATGGGTGGTTGAGGAAATATCGAAAAGACTGGTCAACAACAGACAAAGTCGGCGCGCGTTTGTTTCTACAAATTTAGGAGTGGGCCATTGACGGATGCTTGGAGGTGAAGCTTTGGCCAATCAGAGAGAGGAAATGCTCCTAGGCAACGCTAGGTTAAATAAACTGCAGTGTCAATACTGAGGCAAGCTCACTATAGCTTGGAGCCAACAAGGAACTTTACAGCTTTAATAAGATACCGAATCAAAAAGAGTATCAGAAATGAAAAAAATGAGACCTCAATTACTCTATCTCGCTCGCCCTTTTAGTGGTTACTTCGTGTCGGCCTATTTACACGCATACTATCAATCATTCATTACTGGCCTTGATACCAAAATCCCAACACCAATTGCCTAAATCGAGCGCTCATCGACTTCATATTCGTCCACGTCCAATATACACAAGCCCAGTCTCTAGGCACCATTGACAGCACCGTTCAGGCGAGCCTTCTTGGAGGTAGCCTTGTCGATCTTGCTTCGGTACTCTTGCTGGGTCTTGCACATGTCGAGGAAGACCTCGTACTTGGCATCCAAAAGCGCTTTTTCATCTTCATCAGTGCTGGGATCAACCAGTCGACCTCGCTTGCTCATGCGATCCATGATGCTCCAAAGAGACTCAGGTTCACTACCGTCCTCTTTGCTGTGACTTGCTGCCTTTGCACCGAGCATGGCAGCGCCATGAACGACGGCAGCGTTGACGTATCGTGGGATCAGGACAGGCATGCCACAGGCAGTGGCCAAAAGGTTCATAAGGACGGGGTTCTGGCACTGAGAACCAGACATGAAGATAGAGGAGATTTCGTGGCCGGAATTGTTCATCTGCTCGATGATCTGACGAGTCTGCATGGCGATGAACTCCATCGTGGCATAGTACCACAAGGCCATATTGTCGGTGCTCTTGTCGCTATCCAAACCAATCATGCTACCCTTCATTTTGGGATCAGCAATAGGTGAGCGATTGCCCCACAAGTCGCCATAGAAGAAGTGGTGGCGTCCTAAGTAAGAGATTGAAGGAGCATTGTGCTTCTCCTTCATGAGGTCAAGGTGAGTGTTGAGGAAATCGTAGATGTGCTTATCCTCGGCCTTAGCCAGAGCACACGTCTCATTGTAAGCAGGGTGAATATCGAGCATGTGTCGAAGAAGCTCTCCAGTTGCGGACTGACCACCTTCAGCCATCCAGAACTCGGGAAGGAGAACATCACGGTAAGGACCCCAGACACCAGGAACAAAAACAGGTTCTCTGGAGAGAGCCAAGTGACATGTTGAGGTTCCGGCGACGGCAGCCAGACGAGTGAAGGCTTGGGCGAGATCGTTGTGCGGTACAGCAGCGTTGAGCTCGTCGTCGCCAAGGTCGACTTTAGCGCCTACGGTTCCGATCCAGCCTGCATATGCGTCAATGACGCCGCTTCCCACAGGGATGCCCATGGGGAGACCAAGTTGGTTGGCAGCTAATCGACTTAGAGTGCCCACGGGCTCGCCCGCACTGACATAAGTTCCGTTCTGCGAATATCAAGGTTAACTTGTTGCACTAAGGAACGGCGCATTAGAATCAAAGGAAGAAAATAGGAAAAGGCTCACCACCCCGTTGACACCACCCATCTGCTTGAAGTCATCCTTGGTAAGGTCACCAAGACCAATCTCATGGTAGAAATCCTCTTGCCAACCCTTGACACTGCCGTCGACACCAACAGGAACATAGCCTTGCTTACACACGACACTGCAGTAACTGCGAGTCTCGTTGCCGGTAGCCAAGTGTGTGAGTGCGTCTGCGAGGTCGTAGAACTTTGCACGCTCGAAAAGCTCCGGAGGCATATGGTTCTTGAGCCAGAGGACCTTGGGCATCTCCATCTCGATGCTCATCTTTCCGCCAACGTACTTGAGGAGCTTGTGGTTGGTGTTGTTGATCTTTTCGGTCTCTTCGACGGGTCTATGGTCGAGCCACAAGATGACGTTGCGGTCGTTGCCATCGTTGGTGAAGTCAGGTCCGGTAACGGGCAGCGGCTCGTCAGTGTCGTGAGTAAAGACAGCAAGAGAGCAGGTGGCGTCGAAGCCAATGCCCTTGATGCTGGAAGGGTTAACGGTGGACTCGCTGACAACGCGACGGACGCATTCGCATATGCATTGCCAGATATCTGTGGTAGATTGCTCCTAGGGGAAGGTCAGAAGATGCTGTGTCTGGAGAGCTGTGTGCAACGTACGTAGTAGCCAGTCTCAGGCTGCCATAGCTTGATGTTTTCGGAAGCTAGGGCCTTGATATCTCCGGTCTCATCAATGATACAAGCACGAGCAGAGCCGGTACCGACATCGACACCGATGTAGTGATCCTGCGCAAGAGAAGTTAATTGAATTCAGAATGTTGACCTGAAGCTACCGCAGGCACCACCAACGGCTAGGAGCTGGAGCTTGATGGTTTCATACCAAAACTTGAGGAGGTCTGTTCATTGTGAAAGAAGAAGTGGTCAGCCAAGATCACGATGTGACAGAAAGCTGAGAGGATGAAGAAACTCACTCCATGACTTTGATGGGTTTATGGTTGCTATACATATTAAAAGATCAAGTCTGGGCGCAACAGTAACAGCTATGCTTTATTGCCCCGATGGATAAGCTCAGGCTTGCGTCAAACACAGTCCCAATGGGGAAGACGATGAGGGGAAGGAGTCGGGTGTGAGGCGAGGCGAGGCAATGCGAGGCGTCACCCCGCGTAAAAAAGCAATCCTAATGATAGAATAGAGTCTGGAACTTTGAGGTGAGGGTGTGTGTGTTGTGGAAGCCCAAGACAGTAATGGAGTGGTCAGCTAAGCGTTGAATGTCTTAGCTTTTGGAGGTGTCAGTTTTTCTTTTGTGATGAGCTTTGTAACTCTGTTTTGAAAGATGAATAACGAGAATGACGTTGTGACGAGAGAAGAAGAAGAAGAAGTCGACGGCAGAGGAGTAGCCCTCAATACATGGTACAACATTTACAGCTATTTATTACACCTGTATCTAGCAACTGATAGGATCAGATGATTTGGAACCAGTACTAAAATAAGCTCGTGGACACTTTTACTATGGATTCTTGTCGTCGGTATCTCACGATCGGGCAAAGGCCAGTCATGATGGGGGAGAGAGCTCCATCATGGCAAACAATGGAGCTTTGACAATGATAATCCTGGGGTGAACTGGAGGAACCCCCACTAACCCTGCAAGCTAACCCACTGTAGGGTGGGGGAGGCGACAAGAAGAGACATGGGTATACTGTAGCTCTAGAAGCTGAATAGACAAATGCAATGCAACTGTAACTGCCAATTCTCCTCTGTTACCCCCAGTGCCAGTTCAACTGCTTCTTTTCTACCCAAGACTAGTTAGACCTCATTCTTCTCCCTTCTTCCTCATGTTTCTCTTCCCGTCCACTTGAATCCTTCGGAGCCCTGAATGAGCTTTCCCCAACTCGCAGCGGCCTTTCCGTTTTCCATTCCGTCCCGCTTCGTTTCGTTTCGTCTCATGAGAAAAGAAATACTGTTGCCTGGGAGGGTGGGGAACTTTAAGTCAAGCCACCTAGAACGGCCCATCAGTCCATCGACAAGACTAGTGGGAAAGATTCCATGATCTGCTGTGAGAACTCATGATGGATAACTAGAGGTGTGTATTTACGAAATAGGCACCTTGGCAGAGCATCAATTGGGTATTTCTTTGGTTACAATCACCGTATTACTTGTCTGATGATGCAGTACATATTCTATTGTAGTGCGTGGTTACCAATCATAGCATCAGAGTATAACTGCACTTGTAAGCTGAACATGGGAAAAGACTTGCGAATCTCATGTCCCCGAACATCGGACTCGACCAAACGACGGCCAATTTTGTTGACGATGCTACTCAACTCAACAAACGATTCTCTTCTCATCTCTTAAGCGACTGCCTAGCCATTGGCGCCGAACTCAACTCTCTCCTAGCAGATATCAACTCACCTTGCAGCTCACCTTGATCGGCACCCACATGCATCTCTTCTCCACATCATCCCTCGTCCAGTCTCATATCAAGCATCATCGGCATCTCCAAGGCCAAGTCAAGCACACCGCCGCCAACCTATTCAGCCGTACATACTGCACAACTGACACAAATGATATGATGTGGCGTTATCTTTATTATCCATCCCCTGGTTCTCTCGGCCGACAGCGGAGTCTAAAACACGAGAAAGAAGAAAAGAAAAAAAGTCTTTGTGTCCGATGACCTCTCAACATCAACGTACGCATCCCGAGGGGTCGGTTTATTAGAACACCCAACGTGCAGCACAGCAGACAACCTTGCTCGGGATGCTGGAACTGTCCCAGACATCCGGGATTCCAGATCCGGCTCATCCGCGATGCTAGTACATACATACTCAACTACTGTACTGTACTATACATACATATGCATGGTAACCAATTGGCCAATGGCCAGCTTGACCACCATTCACCGAGATCTTGTGACTTACTTGGCCATGTATTATTGTGCGGTGGATCATGAATATTTCAACAATGGATACAGTAAACCGCAATTATGCCACTGTACTGCAATGTACCTTTTCTTTTCCCATTCTAATGCTATTATTATCTTACAGTACATACAGCCTATGAGCTGATACCCGTTCAACTAACCCGCATATGCAGTGATAGATATCACATGAGACAGTGTAGGTATACGGAAACTGCTCTGCCGAGCCCAAACACTACGCTCATGAATCTCTTCTACAGCCATCGTCATGCCCGATCAATCCTCACTCAACTTCTATTATCTGCAGCACACCGCTCGCATCCAATTCCACCTTCTTCACTCTGGTCCAAAACACAAACTCCCCTGACCATGCCTGAATCACTTTCGCCAATCCATCCCGCAGCCCATCGTTAGGCGTGGGACCAAACAAATATACATAATTCATAAATTCATCACTCATTATTGGGATACTCTTGGCCCTTGACCAGGATCACCACTGTCAGCGTTGCCGCGTACGCTTCACGAATGGCACATGCCATGCTTTATCTCTGGTTAGCAACTGTCCCAACGTGTTACTGTCGTATAGAAAACTCACCATGTTCTCTCAATATCGGCCACCACGGCACTGAGACCCCAGTGTGAGCACCAAGCTCGTGCCAAGACTTCGTTATCGCGTACACCGAACGCTTCCACCACGAGGACCTTCTCATCGTCGTGTTCGTCTTCTTCTTCCGCGGGGCCACCGGGCTGGAGGAAGCCATTCAGAGGAGCGTGGTTGTGATTGAAGCTCTGGTTGAACATGTCCTTGTACGGGCCTTGCATCATGCCTGGTCCAGGGCTTGATCGCACACTATGCAATTGAGGACCCCCATACAGATTTCCCCAGTCCCGCACTCCAATAATAGAATCCACACGAATTGATGTATAGACATAGTCAAAGAAGAGCGGATGCGGGCCTTCGGAACATGGCCACGCCGCCACGAATGAAACATCGTACATCAGCTTGAGTGGCCATGACACTCCGTCAATAGCAAATTGCACTGTTGCATCGAATAATTTCGAAACCTTTGTGGACGGGGGTGTATCTTCAGGTCGCTCGGCTGGTTTTAGACTCAACAGCTCTACCCGTACTGTATCAACAGCATCTTCGGGACCGCCTTTCGGTGACACTGGTTGATAGTCATCTACTGGGTAAGTCTCGGCAGCAGGGCCAAGCGGATCAGAACGCTCAGCCATTGACTCAACATCTTGAGGGGTCATCCGTTGCTTTGGTTTTCGGCTTCGAATTCGTGCAATCTGAGTTGGTTCCAGATCTGTTGTTGGTCGCGCGGGACCGATCCAACCACCAACGGCATGGCACGTGGGTGCCATGACTTTACCAACGATCGAGCTGGCTGACCAGTATGTATAACTGTTCTTGTACTGGAAACCACAGTGAGGATGCATATGCGAGAGGAGCGCAAGGTTGTCAGTTGCACTATCAGGGTCGAGATCCAGAAGAGTGTTCATTATCAGGAATGGGAAGGTTTGCTACTCCTAATTAATATCCACATTCATCTTCCACATTAGTGTGAGGGCAGTCAAACTTACACCAGGTAATACAAGGCCGCTGAAGAAAGCAAACGCGTCAGAGCTGACCTCATCCAAAGCCAATTCTGAGTCCTTCTGTTTCATATTGTCGAGGGTATCAGTCAAATTGGGCCATCTCATCATTTGAGCAAAACGACGTAGCATTCTGATCTGACGTTTCTTCAATTTATATCGTAGAAGAACTAAAATGGTTGTTAGGGCAATCATATTGAGCACAGAACCGGAATGATACTCACTTTCTTCAGGTGTCTTGCCTACATCATCTACACGTACGAAATCCTGCCAACGTCGGGCAAGAGCCAGGTTCCACTGAATTGATGGAGGTATTTGCGAAGTCAACTTCTCCTTCGCCCAGTCGCTATGTTGCTCTGACTGAATACGCAACTCAAGCTCGAGACTGAGAAGAAGCTGATGAAAGAATTTGTGGAACTGCTCCTGGTTTTCTGGATCTCTCTCGAAGATGAAACGGGTAGCAACCTGGTTCCGTGGATTGCTAAAGTCGATCCAGTCCGGTCGTGAAAGTACAAGAATGAGATCGGTAATCTGCTTATCGAGAGTTCGATGAGGGTTGAGGAACTTATCAGGGTCTCTTAGAATGCGCTTGTATAGAATTCGATAAAGCAAAGATTCATCGTCGTCCTCAATACCATGCCGTAATTCCTGCAAGCGTTCGAAAATACTCTCCAGAGTCATCGTCCGAGGCATGACACCAGCGTCACGAAGGGCAACGGTAGGCGGTAGATTGCTGGATAGGGAAGCCCATTCATTGAGTGTGATAGTTCCTGGTAAATGACCAAAGTGGAAAGCGTAGCTAGGCTGTTCAAGTGTCTCCCATGGTTTGTCTGCATAACCATGCCCCAGTAGGCGCAAAGTCATGAGCTGAGTCATGGAATCGTGCAGGTTGGCAACATCGGTGTGATCGGAGACTTTGCCGTCAGCTCGATTGCCGCTCGACGTTGTATGGAGAGAGTAGAACTCGTCGGGCTGGTGCGCAACAGGCCGTTTGTGGCCTTTGTGCGAGGGAGCACCGCGGGCGACGATCTCCAGCGCGTGTTGCTGAGGTAATTCATCTTCGATAGAGATGCCATAAGGTGGCCATGTAACTGTGGGGGGTTCCCGAGGGCGAACTGGCCGTCCGTTGGATATGCGAGCTTTATTCAGGAAACCAGAGGACTTTGACCTGATCGGAGAAGACCGGGGTTCGGGCTCAGGTGAGGCGTGCCCTTTTTTCTGCCTGCGGCGCATGTTGGAAGACTCGTCTTCAGCGGTCATGGGGCGGTTGTTATCGTATGTAAGATCGGGAGCCGAACCAATGCTCTGTCGGAAGGGAGAATGGCCTGCGTCACCATTACTGGCACGGCGAGGACGGTGGTACTCTTTAGGTTCAAGGTCCTTGGGCTAGAATAAGAGGGATGGAAGTTAGCCAGCTGTCAAATACGCAAATGAGCGGGACCGGTGCTGTAGCTGCAGCTGCAGCTATAGTTATAGCTATAGCTATAGCTCCATACGCGACGCAGCTCGGCGGAACTCAATATTGGTTGAATCGAGCACTGGAGCTGAGCCAACAGATCCCGAGATCAAGCTCCGACAAGATACAGACGTCACTGCAGTTGCTGCCCACATACCGGAGGTTTAGATGAATGTCTCCTAGAACTAGCCCTTCGGAGCATGCTCCAGATACCCTTCTTTTCGCCCTGATCCGTCATGATGTCATCGGCCGCAGCGCGAGTCTAACGCGACTATGAATATTGACGAGAAGAGTCGAATTGTCAGGCAAAGTGCAAAAGTGAGAGTGTTAAAGGTTAAGTAGAGTCGCTCGATGTCGCAAAGTCGTGTTCGCGACGCCCGGCTGGCGCGCGGACCGGGCTAGACTCTATAAAGATAACAGGGCAGTCCAGGCAATGAGAGAGCCTAATAACTAATGATGCAGCAGGTCGGCAAATGAGAACAAAGATATGGACAAGGTTTCTCGTTAGCAATCGAGTTTGAGGTTGCACATGATTGAAGATATTCCCCCACTCTTGGAACGCGAAACGAAGAGAAGAAAGAGGATGAAGAAGAAGAAGAAGAAGAGAAGAGAAAGCGAGCAAGCAAGAAGGAAGGGTCTTTGTGGAAATGGAAAAATAGTTAGGACGCCCTCGTTTGAGGCAATGCGTTGCGCAACAGCAGGGGGACGGGACCCCACGCCTATTCCCTCCAGCTTTCTTAGTGGCGCGACGAGAGCTGGACGGTAGTTTTACGATGCTTGATACGTGGAGCACTGAGGTGGTTGGTCAAGATCAAGCAGGGGGGTGAGTGATATCAAGTATCGATACTACTAACCTATACAATAGGTAGTAAAATCTATTAAATGAAATCTAGTCGAGACGTTGATGTAAAGACGATAAGCAGTAAAAGCCAATTGCTTAAGAGTAAGTTTGTTAACAAAGTCGCTGTAGAAACTATCTTCCGAGATTGACTTTAACGGAAGGTGTTTAATCAAATGCACAGCCGAGGGACGCGAAGCAGGACAGGTCAAGACACTCACACTGAACTGGACAGGACAAGACATGCATGCATGCAGTAAGCAAGGCACTTTGCATTGCATAAATTGCTTTATTCGTGCATATCTTCAACTAAATCTAACGAGAAAGGAAAATGCGATCATAGATAGGACTATTTGTCTCGACCAATACCCCACTCCAGTAAGCCTTATATTTCTGACTGAACATCTTCCAAGATCTCATTCAACTTCATACGAATCTATCATGGAAACGTCTCATCAACAGTAGGCCTGTGATGGACCTGCATCTGGCCTCTTTGAGTCTCTCTTAATGCACTTGTAGAACCTGCACACTGGGATTCAAACTGCTTAAATTGGCTGGCGCAAATTAACAATAGCCAATATCTTCTTTCACTAATCATGCAAACACAGAAAGGTATACAGCGTCTAACGCCCGTCCTGCCAAACATTTGAAGATCATCCTCTAGACTGTAGACCTCTTTCATCCAACTTTCGAGTTTATCTGAGTTCATCCGACAGAAGCTCTCCCGCATCATGCTTACCATCATTGAATCGTCCAAAAGCCTCTCGCCACTATCAGATTAGTTAGTTTTAAGTATGCCATAAAAGGATCAGCAAAACTTACCGCAAAGAAAAAGTTGAGAATAAGCACAAGCATCAATGAGGCACTGATAATCATGGGTCCGATCATGTTGTCGAAGTCCTTGCCGCTTCGCTCCACAATCATGGTTCGTCGGATCCTTAGCATAGCATAGCCCCAAGCACCAGCGAATATGGCAATGAGAACAAACAAGAGCCCGATAACAGAAGCAATTGTGTTTTCACCGGCAGCGGTATACAGGCCAACAGCCAGGCCACCCTGAAGGATACAAATATGCTGCCACTTGAGGAACGTTCGCTCGTTGGCAAGCCAAACCTTAGGCTCAACCTTGAGCTCACCCATGTTCTTGATCCATTCCTTTGGCGCCACCACGCCTTCTGGAAGTGGTTGTTGAGAGGCTCGCTTAGCCCGAGAGTACTTGGATAACGAGAAACCAGGGATGACAGAAGAAAGAGTTCCGTATGACCTTTCCTGTTCTTCCTGACGTTGGCCACTGCTCTCTCCGGCCTCTTCTCCGTTCGCAGGCCCTGATGTCTGCCTGTTAAGCTTCTGGGCAATCGAATCCCTAGACATGCGGTCTGCCAGATACGATTTACTCACTGGCGAGCTCTGTGTAGGTTTGTAAGATCCAGACTTTGCTCCCGCTCCAATGAGACTACCCACGGCCATAACATCCTCGTGTCGCTGGGCACGTCGCTGCTCCTCTTCCTCGAAAGTCTTCTGAGGGTCTTTTCGGATATCAGACTCTAGGTCGCTGAGCCAGAAGGGCAAACTGTTGACATAGTCCTCAAAGAGGACCGCAATACCATGCACGAACTTGGAGAAGCGCGGCGTTGGGTGAACCAGATGAGAGGCCATCAGGTCCTCAATCCACGTGGGTCGCTTTCGCAGGCCGTCCTCCTTCAACTTGATCTCGAGAAGAGCATATGGGAACCGGTTGACCTCACTCTGGTTGATGTTCTTGAAAGGATATGTCATCGCGCTCTCGTCAATGTCCAGGCGGTGCCACTCGTTCGGGTCACGGCAAGGGCGACTGGGATCAAGAGTATCTTCCCGAATGAATGCCACATTGGTATCAATAGCAATACGAATTCGGTCATCGGAAGGCTTTTGGAAGGCGGTTCGGACGTAGTTGGCCCTCAGTACTGGGCTGAGGTTCTTCTCCTTCAGGTACTTCTGGATAGTGCTTACGGTCTGTTCGTACTCCTGAATCTTTTCGGGAGTAAAACTCTGTCTCTTTAGTTTTTGCACAGCCTTATCCGTCTTGTAGTCGCCATCAACAAATGACTTGACATATTTGTCTTTGATGGAGAACTTCAAGTCCTGACTGCCACCCTTATCGTCGACGGTCTTCTCCTCAACAAAGATCTCAGGTCGGGTGGCTAGCTGGCCATACCAGCGAAGGCGCAATGAGGTTGCTTCAGACTTGCGGTTGACCTTTTCACCGTAAAGCTCAAACTGCTTGTTGTCAAAGTAAAGGGAAGTGATTGAAGGCGAATCGCTGCCATCAAGCTCCTTGGCGGATTGTTCGCTGTAGACAAGGGCCGGCAGATGTCGAAGGATGACTGTCTTGACCTCGAGCAGGTTATCGGGATGAACCCAGACTATATATAAGTCAGCACTCGACCTATCGAAACTGTATACGATGCGTCTGGAGTTAACTTACACTTGTGAGCTGTGTAACGCTCGCCGTTGTGTGTCTCGCCCTGAGACTCAAGATCCAGAGGCGGGAGCTGCTCGCCGTTCTCCTCAAGTTGTTGCCGGATAGCAAAGTACATGATGGAAAGCTTGTTGAGGAGGGGAGAGTAGCCAGTCTCGGAGTTGAAAGGTCGCTGAGAAAGGCTCAACTGCATCATGGGTCGGACCTTGTAGCGGTCTCCTCGCTTACGATCGTGCTTCTTAATGATCTTGAGGAAACCAGTGTAGTTGATCTGGCTGTACTTCTTGAGCTCACGGACCTCGTTGGTGATCTCGTCAAGTTCCGACTCCAGAGCGCGCAGGCGAGTGGCCGAGATCTCGCCTTTGGAAGGTCCTCCCTCCTCATCTGCTGACTCGACGGGGGCTAGTTCCTTGAGCTTATCAAAAGAAGAATCAACCCGGTCCTTGAGAGCATTGAAGCGCTGCTCTTGGAACTGGGCAACCTTTTCGAGTTGGTTGTTGAAGATCTCTTCGCAGAAACGAGTTTCATCTTCCTCGGTCCATGGCTGGTTATCATCATCGGCCACATCCTCCCTCAGCAAGCTCTTAAGCTTTGCGTACTCGATGTACTTGTCCTTCCATGGCGGGTAGACGGACTCGCGAAGTGTTCGACCGAAGCGCATCGTGGGTGGAGAGCAATTGAAGCTTCGGGGCCAATTATTTCGAGGTAGACGACCAGCCGGAGGCTGTGTAGTGCAAAATGAACAACCGATAGAATGGATTTGATACAATCAAGAGCAATGCGATAGATTACTGGCGATAAAATCAAAGGTATCGAATGACAAAACAATGATGTAGTTTAGTCGAGAGCGAATTAGGTGGACAAGGTTCGAGACGCGGAATGGAGTCGAGGCCGATCGGAGGGAGACGGATGTTATGAGGATCAATAACAGACTCGACAAGATGCGAGTCACACACGATATGAAACGACGGATGACAATCGCCGCTGACTGTTGTACAAAGTACAATGAATAATAGTTGGAGATAAACAGTTTCAAGAAGTTGAACAGGAAAAAGGCTGGGCAACAACTTATGCATAGAACCTTGTACTGCATCAACTTGGACTGGGCTGGCCTGGGCTGGACCTGACCTGACCTGACCTGACGCGAAGACCCCACTAACGTCAAGCAAGGCAGGGAAGGTACCTGGCAGCTTCCGGTGCTACTAACCCAAACAAAACCTCTCAGTCCACTGCGGTAGGTATCCTGTACGAACTAACGTCTCCAGCGGCTCTTCGGTGTCCAAAACAGCTGCTAAAACTAACTGCCAGTGGGAAAAAGAGCCCACAGCAGCACCGGGTGCCGTTGGAGCTCGTCGCGCCTCGGTTTTTCATCAGTCTCTGCTTGCCTCCAATTGTCCTATCAACGCCCGCGACTTACACACGTGTTGCTATGGATGCAGCTAAAATCTAGGTGCATGTCATTCCCGTCGGTCTAATCCCTGCTGTTGCGTGCATTCATGGGCCTCGATGGGTACATGTGAAGCAAGAGATGTCAGATATCTTCAGCACTATTCGGATATAGGAAGTATTTTTATTAGCGAGAGAATTTGGCTTCCTTGATGCGAAAAACTTTCAAGATTTGTCGGATCGAGCCTTTCTACAGCTTGTTGCTTTCTTCAAGTTGAGGCTTGACTTTTAGCGAATGTTTCTAACTAGACCAAATACGAATATAGATCATCTCCTAAGTAGCTTCATCAGCACGTGAGCGAGCGTCATTGCTTGAACTTCTAGCCTCGATATTTTAATAAGTCATGGAATGCCTGCTGTAATTAGAGCCACGCTCTGGTGTTGTTTATATCGACTTCGCGGAAGCTTACATACGAAAGTAGTATTTTGAAATCAACCTTCTATGTGATAGCGGCGAGCATACCAAATAGTGAAATCAAAGCAACTAATCAATAGAATTAGATAATACTGAAAGAAATCACAACGGTTGAGACAATGAGAGATGAAAAATTATATCCGTACTTTTTTTTAGATCAATCTTAGCCTGCCAGCTTCTTGTCCTAAAGCTTGCACACCAAGTCTTGACATATCAGTTATAGCGAAAAAAAGAAAAATATCAAAAACATACAACAGCGGGGATTCGCTGGTCGTCACCGACCCAACTACTAATCCGCCCCTTACCAGCTTGACTATGGGAGAGCGGACGGGATCCCGTATTTTCTGGTAGGTATGGTCGTATGTACTTGATAGTGTTACAAATTTGGAATATATCTAAACTCGAGCTCAGGTTCGAGGTGCAAAGTATCATAGAGAAGTTATCATCACAACACCAACGAATTTTGCAAACACTTGGCAAAACCACCATAAGTCCAAGTAGTTCTCATGGCGAATCTACCTTCTATAGTTTGTTTACGAACTGATATTCCACTGGCTATCATCTCCCAAATTGTTACTATCAGGCTACATTAGTACCTAAGTAGCGCAGGTCCAAATCAAACTTGAACCTTTTGGACACCAGGGAAGTCTGAAGATGATGTATGCAGCTCTTTCACTAAAATGCCACTCGATTATACCAGTTTAATTCGCTCTACATTGATTCATTCACAATCCCATGAGTTCAGATTTGATCATAGGCATGGGCATCGGATTCACTATCATCAAGGCTCGCAACGCGACACCTCTCAAAGAACCCCTGGCAAGAATGACTGCTCACAAGATCGCACCTTTGATAGAAAACGACAGAAGGAGAATGGCTGACAAAGAGAATGGATAGGTAGTCAAAGGCCGGAGACAATTCTTATGCAAAACAATGAAAAACATAATGACCATTGAACAACAACGGGCATAGTTAACCCCCTTTTCTGATGTTTCTAATTCAGAGGCGCTTATCTATTAACATGAGGTTTCTAATAAGCTCATTGACGAGTAATGCGTTTATGTACCAATTCGAACAATCTTCTATTTCCTAATGTAGTCTCTGGTCGTGGAGTTCATCAGTGACGAAATGAACCCGCCCTGGCATCTATAAGCCTAACAGTAAACTTATGAAATCACTTGATCGTAGCACCAGGACGCGCTCTTCAAATCGTCATACAGTCTTTCAAGTAAGATAAATCTGATAACTCACATTTAATATGGCTTGTACCTCTTCTTCACTTTGTGTAGAAGATTAGCTTCGCAAGAATTTGATACTGGTTTCACCTCTTCTTTGATATATGCTTAACCCCAATGAAGACACAACAACCTGAATCATACTCTCCAGATTCTCTCATTCATCATCCTTTCACTCTGACAGTTTGTGATACGGTTCTTTGACTTGGCAGTTTTTTCCCCCAGGCTGTCACTATTGTGACATCGTGCCTTTCAATCTCAAAAGTTGAAAGCGCATTCAAATATCGATTTGTTTGTTCGTATTCAGGTAGTTCTTGGTATATATATGATAGACTGGTGAGAGGATGGCTATTAAATACCTAAATACTGGATTCAATTTGCAGAAGCGTCAACTTCATTCAGCTGTGTAATTCTCACTCGATATCATTCTTTGGTACACTGATCATATACTTGATCTTCAATATCATTGTTTAGAGTATTAAGATGTCGATAAAACAGACGGTATGGAAGCTACACTGGTAAGAACAAGATGCCAGGCACTAATTAGGAACAGGTCCCAAAAGGAAATGACAAACGTCGTAAATGTCCACAGTGCAACAAAAGAGTCGTCAACCTGAAGAGACACGTCAGGGTTGTTCATGAGGGCCTGAGGCCCTACAAATGCGAGTTTCCAGGGTGTACCTCTAAGCCATTTGGAGAAAAAGGCTCTTTGCAGGCACATGTCAGGACTGTCCATCACGGTGAGAGATCCTTTAAATGCGAGTTTCCAGGTTGTACCTCTAAGCCATTTGGATCAAACAGCTCTTTGACACGACATGTCAGGGATGTCCATGGAGGACAGAGGCCTTTCAAGTGCGAGATTCCGGAGTGTACCTCTAAACCATTCACAAGTCAAACATCTTTGACGCGACATGTCAGGACTGTCCATGGTCTAAGCCCCTTTAAGTGCCTCGTCTGTGGAAAGGGCTCCAGGTGTCAATCGGACCTTGACCAACACTGGAAGATTGAGCATGCGGAATCTCCCTTACGCTTCCCCTGCAGGATGTGTAAGCAACAGTTGAAAACCCCCTGGATCAGACGAGAACATGAACTGCGTTGTGGTCGCTATACCTGTCCAGTAATGTTCTGTGACAAGGCGTTTGAGACAGCTGAGGAAGCACTGGTGCATGCAGAGGACCCGGATCATGACTCTGATAAGATCTTCTATGCATGCCCTCTTCCAGATTGCCGCCTGACGGTAGCTGGGAAAGCCTTTTTCAAAAAGTCTAATCTGGAACAACATTGGCAAACTCACCTGGACCACGGCCACATTTCGTCTGGCGCTGTACTGGAGTACAATGGAGTGAAACTCCCTCGATTCTCCAGGAATCCCTTGTTTGATGCTATCTTCAAGCATCAGCGCCAGGCTGACGATCTCGTGGAACACGACTCTGGCGAGGACGATTTCATGGAAGACGACTCCACGGAATACGGTTCCACGGGAGGCAATTACGGAGAAGGTGGAGACGACTCCTTGCTCCAAGAAGAGACCGACGTCTTCAAGAATAATGAGGAACTGTGGGGTATGTGCTGCATTCAAATCCTAAACTATTATTGTTATAACCAAAGACTAACCATTATTTGATTTATGGGAAACAGATGCGTTCAAAGATGCCATGCCTATATCTCTGCGGGCAAAAGGCTTTACTTGCATTGGGTCAGATTTAAAGCCTAAGCATCTCATTCATGAACCATGCCCGGAGCAGGTTACGATTGACCTGAACACTGCCTTCCTGAGAGTAATTAGGAGAGGCGATGAGTCTAGGCTGAGACTCGAGACCCGATGCATTAGATGCCGTGCGAACTGGAGGATAAAGCGAATCAACAAGACGTTTGCACGCCCACGGAAAGAACTCGATGTCAATTTTCCCTTTTACCGACAACAAGTTTTGGAAACAGCATCGAAACCCTGGGTTTTACATCGTACTGAGTACAGAACTCGAGTCAGGCGGCCGGTCATTCGTATACGAAGCAGCGCTGAGAGGCAACCCGTCTATCGAAAAGCGGTTGTCATCGATTGCGAATGGACTTTACCAGACCAGAGACTAAGCGAGGTTGCTATCATCGATCGAGCTACTGATGAGGTGCTGATAAACACCTTAATAAAGCGCTCGAAGCCTGCTAAGGTGATACCCCCCCTGAAGGCACGTTGAAGTATCATCCGAGAGTCGAATGGCTTAGTCGGCGCCATGAGGAAAAGCTCTATTCTGAGGCAAACGAATCATCACAGATGGATGTGAGCGAGGTCGCTCAAGTTCTACAGGAAGTGGGCATCACGCCTAAGACGGTTTTCATTGCCTGGCACAACAATAGATACGACCTCAGATTGTTCCGGAATTTCTTGGAAGAAGGAGGGTATAAAGGCATTTTGCCTGGGGACGATAATTGCATACCCATGGTCCCTTATTTCCGACGCAACATACCCAAAGAACTTTCACTCAGCCTTCCCATCATTTTCGAAGCTCTCTACCCAGGCCACAAGCTTATCGGTCATAACCATCGCGCTTTGCCGGATTGCCAGCAGACCATGCTGGTCTTGGACGCCTTCGAGCAGCTTTGTAAGCCGCCCGAGAAACAGGAACTCGGGTGGAGAATAGAGACTCTCCAGGATCTCTACACGCCTGTCGATTCGCAACAGACTGAACAGCAGATTGAACAGCAGGATGCACAGCAAGTTGCTTCGGTCTCCTTCAAGCGGAAAGCCAGCTTAACGGGGCAAAGCATTGGAGGACCTTCAAGGCCTAAGCGTGCGAGACTGTCACCTAAATTGTGATTCTATCTGAAGAGGCATCGGGATATCAGAAAGTGAGCCACCGAGAGCCTAAGAGACGATTAACTTAGTCACTTTATGCCGGGTTAAGCTAGCATTTAGGCTAATTTCTGGCTTCCTAAGTCTTTGTCTAGAGGACAAGACTTTTTGCTGCCCAGTTGAGGATTTCTCACCGCGCTTTCTCAGGGGAAGGCAAAAATGTTTCTCAACAATTGGAGGGTGCAAGAGTGTTGGTAATATGTTGGGACTGTCGTCAGGTTTTTTCTATTTGTTGTTTTCCTACTGGACATTCCTTTTTGTACGGTTGTTGTATTTGCTTGGTTGCACAAGTCATAGAAAGGGCTAGATTAGGTTACTGGAAAGGAGTTTATATGAGTTGCTATAGAATTTTGTTGCGAGAGAAATGAGATGTCCACTAGGTTGCAGATTACTCCTACCTGTCACATCCATCCATCAGGGAGGGCATCGGAAATGTAACTTAGATCATCGAGAACATATGGGACGAAATAATTTAAGCACTTGCGTATATTTTAACTCAATCTCGAGCCCTTTATTCTTTGGTGCTCTAAGACTTAGAAAAGGGCAACGACCTCATCTAAATCATCTTTACGAACTTAATCGCCTATGATGGCGACGAATCATCCGAGTCACGGATATTTTTAACAGATAAGCCTATCAGATTGGTATTAAAAAAGTAAACTATATCCTTAACGCGCCCCTTCATCATGACCAGTTCCGTGATCATGGTATCATCCTGTATCTCTTGCTCCGATTCCAAAAAGCACGATAATCAACTAAAGACACAAAACATCCATCTAAGCCTCAACCTTAATCTGACTGAAAATCTCCTGCGCAGTACGTTTGGTGATACCACCAGTGACGGGCAGGTTGGTGTACTTCTCAAGGTACAGATCAATCTCGCGAGCAGCCTGGCGACCTTCGTTGATACCCCTGAAGTGTTTGTTAGTATTTTTCTCCAAATAAATTACAATTAAGTAACAACTTACCAGACGATCAAAGATTGACCACGACGGGCGTCACCGGCAGCGAAGACGCCCTCAAGGTTGGTGCTGTACTTGCCAGGGGCAGTCTTGACGTTCTTACGAGCATCCTTCTCGATCTCGTCACCGAGAACACGAGCCTCGGGGCCGAGGAAACCCATGGCAAGCAGGACGAGGTCAGCAGGGAAGAACTGCTGAGAGCCCTCAACCTTCTTCATGTCCCAGCCACCGCTAGGAGACTTAGTCCACTCAACACGGATAGTGTTGATGCCCTTCACCTTGCCGGAGCCATCGTCCATGAACTCCTCAGACATGATGCAGTACTCACGAGGGTCCTTGCCAGTATGCTGACGGACCTCAGTGTGACCGTAGTCAACACGGTAAATACGGGGCCACTGAGGCCAAGGGTTGTCGTTGGCACGCTCAGGGGGAGGCTGAGGCAGAAGCTCGAAGTTGGTAACAGACTTGGCACCGTGACGCAGAGAGGTTCCGATACAATCGTTACCAGTGTCACCACCACCAATAACAACGACGTGCTTGTCCTTGGCAGTGATGTAAGCGTTGTCGCCGAGCTCCGAGTCGAGAAGAGATTTGGTGTTCTTGTGAAGGAACTCCATGGCGTAGTGAATGCCCTCGAGTTGACGACCCTTAATGGGGAGGTCACGAGCGACAGTAGCACCAGTTGCAATGACAACAACGTTGTGGCTGGCTCGGAGGTCGTTAAGAGAGGGGTGGCCCTCCTCACCAACAGCAACGCCGGTCTTGAATACGATACCCTCGTCCGCCATGAAATCGGTACGGCGTTTGACAATACGCTTGTCGAGCTTCATGTTGGGAATACCGTACATGAGGAGACCACCGAGACGATCAGCTCGCTCGTAGACGGTGACAAGGTGTCCGGCACGGTTGAGCTGATCAGCAGCAGCCAGACCAGCAGGACCGGATCCAATGATTGCGACAGTCTTGCCGGTGCGGACCTTGGGAGGCTGAGGAACCATCCAACCCATCTCGAAACCTCGGTCGATAATGGCACACTCGATGGACTTGATACCGACAGGGTCCTCGTTGATACCCAGAACACAAGCACCCTCACAAGGGGCAGGGCAAACACGGCCAGTGAACTCGGGGAAGTTGTTGGTCATAAGGAGACGGTTGAGAGCATCCTTCCAATTGTTCTGGAACACCAGTTCGTTCCATTTGGGAATAATGTTAGAGATAGGACAACCCGTCTCAGACTGACAGAAAGGAACACCACAGTCCATGCAACGAGCAGACTGGTACTTGAGCTCATCCTCGTCAAGACGAGAGCTAAGCTCAGCCCAATCCTTGAGACGAGAGTTGACAGGTCGGTACTTCTCCTGACGACGCTTGTACAGCTTGAATCCCCGGGTCTTGTCGAGGACAAGAGCACGTTTCTTCTCAGCAGCGTTATCACCGACAGCTTCCTCGAGATCCTGGAGCTTGGCAGCCTTTTCGGACTTCTTGTGCTGAACACCGGAGACGGCAGGCAGGTTGTATTCGGCACGCTTAGCCTCAGCAGCCTTGGCAGCTTCCTCTTGAAGAACGCGCTTGTAGTCGACAGGGAGAATCTTGATGAATCGAGGCAGGGCGCGGTTGAAGTCGACAAGGATGCGAGCGGCGCGCTCGGAGCCAGTGTAGTGGTGGTGATCCTCAATAAGACCGCGGACGAAAGCAATCTCAGCAGGGTCTTCAAGACCGCTGGCCTCAACCATCTCGCCGTTGAGCTTGGAGAGGAAATCGCCGTGAACATCAAGGATGTAGGCGATACCACCAGACATACCAGCCGCAAAGTTGCGACCAGTAGTACCAAGAACAACAACGCGACCACCAGTCATGTACTCACAACCGTGGTCACCAACACCCTCGACAACGGCAGTGGCACCGGAGTTTCGGACGGCGAAACGCTCAGCAGCAACACCACGGAAGAAGCAAGTACCGGTAGTAGCACCGTACAAGCAAGTGTTACCAATAAGGATGTTCTCCTCTGACTTGAAGACAGCGGAGCGGGGAGGGTAAACGATTAATCTACCACCAGACAGGCCCTTGCCGACGTAATCGTTGGCATCACCCTCAAGCTCAAGTGTGACACCAGGAGCGAGGAAAGCACCGAAAGACTGACCAGCGGAGCCCTTGATGTTAACATGGACAGTGTCCATAGGTAGTCCAGCCTCGCCATATCGCTTGGAGATGTGGTAGGATAGTGAGGTACCCATCGCTCTGTCAGTGTTGACAATGTCACACTCAATTCTGGATGGAAGACCCTTGTCGAGAGTCAACTCGGACTCGGAGATCAGCTTGTTGTCAAGTCGGACGTGAAGCTTGTGGTCCTGCTTTCGGACATTGAAGGTGGCAACGCCTGGTCGGAGCTTGTGAGCAGGGGTCAGGAGAAGAGACAGATCGATGTTGGCTGTCTTGTTGGTTCGAAGGTCATCACGCATTTTTAGGACCTCGACATGTCCAACCATCTCGTTGATGGTACGGAAACCAAGCTGGGCCATGATGGCTCGAAGCTCGTTGGCAACATAGTAAAAGAAGTTGATGACATGCTCGGGAGTACCCGTGAACTTCTTTCGGAGCTCAGGGTCCTGAGTAGCGATACCAACTGGGCAGGTGTTCACTATTGATAAGTTAGCAAAACCAGTCTGGTTTAAGGTGGCAAAAAGAAGAACTCACAGTGACACTTGCGCATAAAGACACAGCCCATGGCAATAAGAGGAGCAGTGGCGAAGCCCCATTCCTCAGCACCAAGCAGACAAGCAAGGGCAACATCACGACCAGTCTTGAGCTGTCCATCGGTCTGGACAACAACACGACCACGAAGATCGTTGAGGACAAGAGTCTGGTGAGTCTCAGCCAGACCCAACTCCCAAGGAAGACCAGCGTACTTGATACCAGTCCATCGAGAAGCACCAGTACCACCATCGTGACCGGAGATCAGGATGTGATCGGCCTTGGCCTTGGCGACACCAGAGGCCACAATACCGACACCAACCTCAGAGACAAGCTTGACAGAGACTCGAGATCGGGGACTGGAGCACTTCAGATCGTAGATCAGCTGCTTGAGATCCTCAATGGAGTAAATATCGTGGTGAGGAGGAGGCGAGATAAGACCGACACCAGGGGTAGAATGACGGGTGCGAGCAATAGACTTGGACACCTTGTGGCCAGGAAGCTCACCACCCTCACCAGGCTTGGCACCCTGAGCCATCTTAATCTGAAGCTCGTCAGAGTCGGCGAGGTAGGCCGAAGTGACACCAAAGCGACCGGAAGCAACTTGCTTAATAGCAGATCGCATAGTATCGCCGTTAGGCATACGCTGAGATCGCTCAGGGTCCTCACCACCCTCACCAGTGTTGGACTTTCCGCCAAGTCGGTTCATGGCGACGGCGAGGGTAGAGTGAGATTCCATAGAGATGGAACCGTAAGACATGGCACCAGTACAGAAGCGACGGACGATATCAGTCCAGGGCTCAACCTGATCGATAGGGACAGGAGTGCAGTCCTCAAACTTGAAGTCCAGGAGACCACGGAGAGTACAGTTCTTGATCTGCTCATACTCTGATCGAGAGTAAGCCTCGTAAGACTTGTCGTTCTTGGTGCGGACAGCGTCCTGAATGTTGGCAATCGAGGTAGGGTCGTTGACGTGGGGCTCACCGCCGTCACGCCAGTGGTACTCTCCGGACTCAGGAAGACCGGGAGGGCCGACACTTTCTCTGGAGGGGAAACCTCGCTCGTGGAATCGGAAAGCGTCCTCAGCAATAAGCTCGAAGGTCATGCCCTGAATACGAGAAGCGGTACCCCTGAAGCATCGCTCGACGACGGTCTCATCGAGACCAAGGATCTCAAAGATCTGGGCACCCTTGTAAGAGGCAAGAGTTGAGATACCCATCTTACTCATGACCTTGAGGATACCACCGTCACAAGAGTGCTTGTAGTTGCGGATAAGAGTCTCGTTAGTGGTCTTCTTCTTGATGAGGCCCTCGCGGTTCAACTTGAGAATGCACTCCATGGCAAGGTAGGGGTTGATGGCATCAGCACCGTAACCAAGGAGAACACACATGTGATGAACCTCACGGGCCTCAGCCGTCTCTACAACGAGAGCAGCCATGGATCGCCACTTGTTGCTGACAAGGTGGTGGTGGACCATAGCAGAAGCCAGAACGGCAGAGACAGGCACGCGGTCAGCGGAGGTGTTGCGGTCAGACAGGACAATGACACGGTCCCGGGCCTCGATAGCGGCAGAAGCTTCGTTGCAGATCTCATCGAGATGTTTGATGTAGCCCTCAACTCCCTGGTTCTTGGGGAAGGTCAGATCAATGGTCTTGACGGTCCACTCAGAGTACTTGTTGGACATGTTCTTGACAGCGTTGAACTCCTCAATGGAGAGAATAGGGCTAGGAAGCAGTAGTCGACCGCACTGAGAGGCGTCCATCTCAAGCAGGTTACCCTGAGGACCAACGTAACACTCAAGAGACATGACAATAGACTCTCGGATAGGGTCGATGGGTGGGTTAGTGACCTGGGCGAACAGCTGTCGGAAGTAGTCATAGAGGAGACGAGGGGCCTGGGTCAGGCATGCCAAGGGGGCATCGTTGCCCATGGAACCCAGAGCCTCCTTCTCATCAGCTGCCATGGGAGCGAGCAGCAAGCTGACCTGCTCGTGCGTGTAGCCATAAGAGTGGAGTAGAGGGTCAGACTGGATAGTCTTGTCATCAAGCTTGGGCGCAAGATCCAGAGCCTGCTCCATGATCTCAACGACCTTAGGCAGAGTAATCAATTCGCTATCGAGCCAGGCTCTGAAGTCGAATCGGCTTGAAACAGCCTCCTTCAACTCTTTGTCGTCAATGATACGACCAGCCTGGGTGTCGACCAAGAGCATGCGACCGGGCTGGAGACGACCCTTCTGGATCACAGTCTCGGGCTCGACGGGAATGGTTCCAACCTCGGAAGCGCAGATAATACGGTCATCATCCATAACGTAGAAACGGCAAGGTCGTAGACCGTTTCGGTCAAGGTTAGCACCACAGTATCGACCGTCGGCGAATGTGAACAGAGCAGGACCATCCCAAGGTTCCATCTGGCAAGCAGCCCACTCGTAGAATGCGGCCTTCTTGGGGTCCATGTGCTGGTTACCCTGCCAAGCCTCAGGAACCATGAGCATAACAGCTTCGGGAAGAGATAGGACACCGTTGATGGTCAAAAGCTCAAGAACGTTGTCAAAAGCAGCAGAATCGGAGCCACCATCCTCGACAACAGGGTACATCTGCTCAAGCTCCTCCTTAAAGACATCAGACTGCATGACACCTTCGCGGGCACGCATCCAGTTCTTATTACCTCGGAGTGTGTTGATTTCGCCATTGTGAGCAGCCCATCGGAGAGGCTGGGCACGGTCCCATGAGGGGAATGTGTTTGTAGAGAAACGAGAATGCACCAGAGCAAAGTGCGCCTCATAGTCGGCGTTGACAAGATCGTGGTAGTAGGAGTAAACCTGAACGGGAGCAAGCTGACCCTTGTAGACAATGTTCTTGTTTGAAAGGGAGCAGAGATAGAACCAGTTATGCAGACCAATGCTCTGAGTAGCACGCTTTCGCAGGATGTACAGCTGTCGCTCGAACAGACGCTCATCAAACTTCTCAGGGTCGGTCATCTCGGGGGCATTGCCGGTGCCATAGGCAGAGGCAAGAACGACAAAAGGCTGAGCGATGATGGGCTCACGCGATTTGGCGGCAGGTCCAAGAAGTGTCGAGTCGACGGGAGGCCTTCGCCATCCCAGGACTCGGAGGCCCAGCGACTCGGCAACATCTTCCAGCTGCCTCTTGGACTCCTGGAGAGTCTCCTCGTCGGGCTTAAAGAACAGGTTTCCCACGGCGTACTGGCCCAGGGGAGGCAGCTTAATGTCCTCCTCCTTCTCAAAGTTCTTGATGAAGAACCGGTGGGGGATGGATGTCATGACACCAGCACCATCACCATCTCGTGCATCAGATCCCACGGCACCACGGTGGGTCATGTTGCACAGGAGGTTGCGGGCATCACTGACAATCTTGTGGCTAGGCTTGCCCTTGATGTGGCTGTGAACATGTTAGCGACGGCTATAGAAGCCAATTGATTGACCGTGGACCAACTCACCAAGCAAAACCGACACCACAAGCATCCTTCTCATAAGAAGGGTCATAAAGACCCTGCTTCACCGGCAAGGCACCAGCCCACGAGTCATTGTTCTCAGTCTGATACTCATAAGGTATGTATGGTTGTTGCTCGGCTTCGGTTTGGATCTGTCGGTCGTCGAAGTCCTCGTTTAGGCCCATGCTAGGCAAGGATTCGATCGAACTGGGGTGGGGTTGTGGGGG
>JAAVUD010000340.1:0-27284 GCA_014898915.1 Fusarium chlamydosporum | reverse complement strand
GGCAAATAGCGCGTGGATCAATCGATTTGCATAGGAGCTCTTTTGATATCTCGCGCCATGGATCCAATGCCTCGTTCAGTCCCTTGTCGCCCTCAAGACAAAACTCCAATAACTCCTACCGACCACAGCAACCACCCAATCCCCCTCAAACACATGTAAGGCATGGATCCTTTGACGACAGATCTTATACTCCGTACACACCAGGCAAATCCACTCCTGTTCCGCCATCCCCTGCAGGAGGTATGACGCCCTCGCCTCTAAGAGAAGCAATGGATGGTGTTATGGAGCAACTGGACGTCCTGGGTGGCGGTCTAAATCGAGCTGCGCATGCGCCCTCACCGGCACCTCCTGCTGATCCTTGGTCTCCAGAATCTTTTGATATGTTGTCTCATGGATCGAATAGGAGGATTCCAGATCGCACCAGACCCAAAAGCTCTATGGGAATCGCACCACAAGACGAGGGCTATGAAACATGGAGCGGCGAGTCTTCTCAAGAGGTTTCTTATCAAAATGGTGCGCGAGAAGACAAACTCAGCAGTTATGTTGATCGCATGGAGAGGCGCTTCCAGCAAATGCACCGACAAAACTCCAGAGCGAGCGAGCAAGATGACGATCAGCCACCTCCTCCGCCCCCTAAGAACGTGCCATTCGAGCGGCCCAAATCATCCATGAGCCGTTCTGCAGAGCCTGAACGTAAGCTGCGAGCTCGCAAGTCAGCTTATGAGATCGGAAGGGGGGTTGCGCGCACTCTCACAACCAAGACCACCTCCACAAATTCTTCATCAGGAAAAGAGAGCAATATCAGCGCGTCAACTCAAAGCACTTCAAGGACGTTGTGGAGTGGAACATCAGCCGGCGCTTTCAGTACTACCAGTGCTGGGAGCCTTGCTCGCCTGGGCAATCGCGGTCGTGCTCAAAGTGCTATCGGCGCTAGAGACCTGGAGATTGACCGACCGGATTCGCCTTTCACAGGAGTTACCTACCACAGCAGTCATGCAAGTGACTCTCCAGCACAACAACAACGCCCACAAACCCAAGTAGGCTTCCACGAGGATCCATCCTTGGAGTTGGGAGGCTTGGTGCAACCAAAACCCCCTAAGCGAAACATCTTCCGCAAGATCTTCGACACTGCTAAAACAGGTGTTGCGAGCAGTCGCGGGGGGGTTGTGGGTGGAGGCATGGACTCTCCCAAGTCTCCTTTTGCTCGTTCTATGCCAGCTGGGGCGTCACCTCTACCTGGTATGGGTAACACAGCTGCCAACAGAGAAACTGCGACAGAAATGGGTCTTGGTGCTGGTGTAGATTGGGTTCAAGTTCGTCGTGATGTGAATCGTTCTAACTCTCTCAGCTCAATAGAATTGACTGAGCGTCGCGAACGATGTCAAATGATGGATCATCCCGCCCTAAACCCTGTCGATGAGCTTTACGAGGGCGTCGAAGGAGATGAAGGTGCTGATGGAGAGCCAGTCCCCGACCCCATCAACTATCAAGCGATTAACTTGTCTCAAGTGGACAAGAATTCGCGATTTATAAGTGGCCTCCCCCCCGCGATCACCGCCATCCAGCTCGCCACCACATACGTATGCCGACCGTACAGGAGTGACGTACAGCGGCTGCGAGCTATCTTCACATGGGTCTCTGAGAAGATCACCTGGGAAGAAGACTTCGAGGGAGAGATTGACACAACACGGGTTATTCAATCCAAGAGAGCTTGTGCTGAAGAATATGCTGTTCTAGTGATGGAGATGTGTGCTGCCATCGGTATCCACTGTGAGATCGTGCGAGGGTACCTCAAATCTCCGGGCGAGGTCTCCGAAATCAATATCATGCCCCGCCCGAACCACTGGTGGAACACCGTTTTAATTGACAACGAGTGGCGTATGATCGATTGCTGCCTTGCCAGTCCCTCCTATCCTCGGCGAGGTCTCTATTCGAACGCCAACAACACCGCCGACACTTGGTGGTTCTTGACGAGGCCATTGGAAATCTGTTGGACACATATTCCCGAACACCATAGCCAACAGCATATTGTTCCTCCTGTCGCACACGAAACCCTCCTAAATCTTCCATGTGCGTGTGCGCCCTTCTTCCGCAACGGATTTGAGATGGTCGACTACAACACTGCCTTGACCAGGATAGAGGATCTGGAGATGGTTCATATCAAGTTTAGCGTACCATGCGACGTTGAGATCGCCGCTGAAGTTGAAGTCCGGGGCTACTCACGGGATTCAGATGGCGATGTCTTTGAAAGTGGCGAAATAGTCAAGAAGAGAGCTCTGGCTCAAGCAGAATGGTTTAATGGTATCAAGCGTTATACCGTCAAAGCCTTGCTGCCTGGCGATGAAGGGCAGGGCACCTTGAAGGTTTACGCAGGCAAGCGAGGACTTATGCACAGCATCAAAGACATTCCACATCCACTTGCTTTTGCGCTACCTATCGTCCACACGGGCGAGAACCCCCCCTACGAGTTTGTCACAAGACATCCCACTCCTCACGCACAGCGGCATGATATCTATGTGGTTCAGCCGCAATGCCAACGACTAGCTCTTAACAACACTTTTGTCTTCGCAATCAGACAACATCCCAGCACACTAGCAAGTGGATCGGCTCTCACACCATCATCTAATCCAGGAGCCACGAGTCCTATACCATTTGTTCGTCCTAGTTCGGCGCTGAGCATGGGTGCGTCAAGTGTTAGCGGCTCGGTCCCAAGCTCAGCTACGGGCACTGTTGCTGGGAAGAAGCCTGCCAAATTGGCCATTCAAACACCTGGAGGCAAGATTCTCCGTCTTATGAGGAAGGAAGATCGCAAGGGTATTCATGTGGGCGGCAGAAGTCTCTCAGGTAGCGAAACCGCTAGTGACGGTGGAACATGGGAGACAATCATCAAGTGTTCAGAGAAGGGTGTATGGAGAGGACTGGTGCTCGCAGACCGCACGGCGCGATGGTGTGTCTTTGCCGAATGGGTTTGTATGGGTTAAACATGTTGGAGGATACCGAACTGGGCAGACGTCGTTGGAGTTTCCGTGCATATCTTGTTTTTTTTTTCTTCTAATACCCAAGGAGGATCTTGCATGCCCTGGCGCTTAGCAGGTACTATAGAAATGAGCGAGCGTGGGCCTTGGATTTGTTTTTGACTTGGTCGGATTGATCTGCTGCATTGGGTTGAAAAGTACGATAACAGACATGGTCCAAAGCTTATCACAATGTGTAAGATAATAATATCCATGTCATGAGCAATGACGATAGCGCATGATGGACAATTTTACTTTATAATTTTCTCACCACTCTTTTTGAGTTTGTGTATTTTCCACTGTGAAGTAACTGGAATCAACTTGAACTTGGATCAATTAAACTGAGCTCAGGCTCTCAGGTCCAGGTTGTGTTATTGGTTGGTTGTTAGTCTCACTCTCAGTTCCGCAATTGCTAGTCTAAATTCGTCCAATCACGTTGTTCTGCGACACGACGATCAGGATTCTGTCGCACCGTGTTTCTCATCCTTTCACGATTCAGACCCGACACGATCAAAATCGCTGACACGAGAATTGAGAACAAGACGGACGACGCCCGAGACGAACTTTGATAGTCGAGCGATAAAGTTGTGGCTGCCCGGACGACGCGACACGAGCCATCGTGAATGGGAGACTCGACAACCGAACAAAGCAGACCATGAAGCGCAATCGCGTTGGTCTGCGCCGAGTGACGATAAAACGACTCGAATGCTGAAAACGACACGACGAGTCGAAAAACTACTGAAGGGATAGAGAGGCCATGAGCTACAGGCCGTACCATGGCCAGGGCCAGGGCCAGCAGGGCTCGCAGCAGCCGCTGCCAATGCCCGGGATGAATCCGCCTTCATCGTACATGCAAGGTGGTTATCAACAGTTTACAAGTCCGCAACAGCAGCAGCAACAATATTATACGATGCCTCCGCAGCAAGGACAGCAGCAGCAGCAGGCGTATCTTCAACAGCAACAGATGGCGCAGTTCGGGGGTATGCAGACGGCTTACCAGGGATATGATGCAAATGGACAGCCATACGGAGGTCACCAGTTACAACCAGCTGCAGCGCAATATGCTCCCCCATCGAATGTATGGCAGCACCAGCAGTCGCCGGGCGGGCAGAGTATGATGTATCAGCAGCAGTACCAGCAGCCACATCACCACCAACAGCAGCAGCAGCAGCAACAGATGTATCAGCGGCATGTCGCGTCACCGCAGCAGCAAGTCCAACAAAGACGACCCAGCCAGCACCTTCCTTCGCCGCAGCAAAGAACACCATCGATTTCCCAGAACCAAGGCTACAGACTTCCTCAGCCCCAAGCGCAAGCGCCGCAGCAAAATCACCACCATCAGTATTCACAGCAGCAACAGCCACCACAGCAACAATACCAGCAACAACCTCAACAATACCCTCACATTCAACAACAGCCGCAAGTGACAGTCCCTCAACCTTCACCTCAGCCCGTGCAAAAGCAAATTTCTTCGCCGGCACAGTCACAGGTGCTACAGGAAACGCAACACAATCAACAGCCCCGCCAAGACTTTAATCAACAGCCACAGCAAGCAGTTCAGCAACTTACGCAGAAGCCGGCCAAAGAACCTATTGTTGAGACTAAAGTTGAGACTAATTATGAGTCGTCGCAATATCAGCCTATCCAAGCTGAGCCAGAGCAAATGCATTTTGTGAACTTGCAGGATATCCAGAAACTACCCCCACTACCTCCTGTTGCAATGGGGCAGAAGCAAAGCATTGCGGCTCCTACTTCGCAGCCTGAACAGACCAAAAGCTGGCCTTCGCAAAATGATGCTAGCACAATCAATCCATCCGACATCATGTTGAGTAGCCCCCAGGCTCGACCCCCTCCGCCACCACAGCCTCAACCACACCCGCAACAATCTACACCTCAACCGCAGCCATCACAGCAACAGCCGGCGCAAGTGCAACCACAAATGACGACTCCTCGGATAAAGCCTAGCCCGCTTTCTTCGGTGGCCAACTCTCCTGCGCTTAGCACTCGCTCGCCGAGTATCACCAAGAAGTCGCCGGCTACTACCCCCAAGGCTCGACCTGTAGACACCGTAAATGTCATGGTTGCAGTAGCAGAAGAGTGCTTCGAGAAAGCCCGTAGTTCAGTCCACGATGTTGCCATGTCGATGAACACTACGCGCATAGACGAGTATCAAAAATTGATCTCGACGGGCCTAGCATGCTTGGAGGCGTGTCTGCAAAGTAACCGATTGTCTCCCCGTCAAGAAGCCAAGATGCGCCTGAGATATGCTACTGTGTTATTGGAAGAGACAGAGAATTCGATGGAGGCTGAGACTGCTATCACAAAAGGCATCTCACTTTGCGAAAAGGTGAGCGAGGAACGATCAGCATGTTTATATGGCACGTCTAACTTATCTTACAGAACGGCTTGGCTGATCTTAAATACTGTATGCACTATATCAGGCTGAAGCTTCTATTTCAGCGGAATCACAAAGCTGCTTTGAATGCAGCTGACAGACAAATTGCTGACTGTGAAACGTAAGTCCGTTACTCGTGAGAGGTTTTGCATTCACTAACATGTCTTCTTCAGCTACAAGCATCCTCATTGGGTATATGCTTTCAGGCTGCTGAAAGCCTCTTTCTATATGGAGCTTGGCCAGACAGCTGATGCCAGCGCTCTTGAGAACATCCGCTCTGTCCAGGTCACTGCAAGCTCTCGTGGTGACAACGCTCTGAGCGTGTTTGCCTCCATTCTTGAAGGTCTTACTCTCCTAAAGGCCTCCAAAGATGGCAACCTTGAAAAGGTTCAAGCATGCATTGCTCAGGTTGCCAAGTTCCAATTCGATGAGTCGGTTCACATAATGCAACTCGATGTACTCACGTTACTTTTGGACCTTGTGTCGAGTATCAATCACTCAAGTCTAGAGTTGACGTTGCAAAAGCTCAAAATGCTACAAGACCGGATGGATTCGTGTGGTGACTGGCATAACGTTAAGTCCGACTTTCTGGTTCCGGTCAAAAAGCAACCTTCTACAGGGCATACAATCAGCAGCGACACAGCTGGCATTATCCGAAGTGGAGGGGATGCGCCAGTGGATTACTTGGTCATGTCGTTCATGACCAAGATGGAACTGGCATCGCTTATGTGAGTTGATACTTCCGCTGTCTTAATTATCTCAGCTAACCTAGCGACAGCTTCACCTTTACGGGGTTGGTTAACATGCACAAGTCAAGTGCGCATGGTCGACGGACAGCCGAGTTCTGGCAAGAAGGTGTCAGAGTTCTTGATACCTGTATGTGGCATCCCGTGCTTCTTTCTACAACTACTAACATCATTTAGGGGATAACACAACAGCTGGTATTCCATATGGACCATCGACCTCCTTACAAGACGCCATCTCGCAACGCGAATGGCGTTTAGAGGCTCAGTGCTATCTCACCACATTGCTTGGTCTTTACGCAGCCAGTCACTGTCAATGGGACTTGGTCAAGCAATCTATCCAGAAACTTGAGGTTCTTGTGGCACCATCTACACAGGGTATATTGCGATTACTCGCTTTCTATCTATCCGGCGTGTACCACCAGGCCGTAGGAAACTTTCGACTGGCTATGGACATTTTTCAAGGACCCGAATTCGACCTTGACCGGCGTGGAACTGGCGTTAAAGCTGCACATCGCGAGCTGGCTATGCTAGCTGGTCTCAACAGACTTTGGATCATGCAGCATCCATCGGAGAGAAACGACCCAGAAACGCTTGATTTGATAGATCGACTACACCCGCTGTGTGCCAACCATCACAACGTCGATCTCCGGACAGCTTGGCACAATGTTATGGCCGCTATCGTAACGGAGCCTCCCCAACAACTCAACCATCAGAAACAGCATATACAAGCTGCCATGGCCGGATCCAAATCTACTAACAACGTTTTGGGGGCTGCCATCACGCTCGCTATTATGCGCAGTCGATTGTTTGAAAATGTCATTGGTGAGCAGGCGCTCAAATCTGCTATGGCAGCAGCCAAACAGGCACAGCGCAGCGGCAATGTTCTGTGGCAGAGTGTCGCAGACGGCATGCTAGCTCAGTCGTACGAAGTACAAGGCCACCACCCGCAGGCAGCTCATGAATGGGACAAGGCCACAAAGGAAGCGCAAGAGGCTTTCTTAGGGGCATAGAGGCAGAAAGGGAGGATGTGGGAGTAGAATTTGCAAATCCGGCGTTTGAGGCAAGGAGTTTGCCCGCATTTTTAAAAAAGAGGAATTATTTTTATGTTTTGTATACCAGATGCGAAAGGGGTTGATGGAGGTCTGTACGATACCTGACCATACATATCGGTGGTCTCATTCTGATGGGAGAAGTAGATGTAATTAGATATACGACCAAGGTCGTCTTCTTAGCCGTAAAGAACGGCGTCAATCCAAGTATTAGACTCTATCGAGTCTTGAGCTGATAGAGGGAATCTTTTCTTGCGTAAATGACACATTGTGATGGCTGTGAAGATGGCAATCACCGACGGAAGCCAGGAGGCGGCTGGAAACCTGGAGGAGGCATAAAACCAGGTGGAGGTGCTCCAGGAGCGCCTGGAGCGCCTTGAGGAGGCGCAGGGAAACCGGGCGGAGGAGCGACTGGATAACCTTGAGCAGGAGATCCCGATGGTGGTCGGAAGCTCCCTGGGTGGAAATCAGCAGGGTTTGTGTATCCGGCCTGTGATTGTGGCGGTCGCGCGGGGAGACCAGATGGTGCTGGAGGCAGAGGGACGGGACCACGTCCAGGAGGAGCCCCAGGTGGTGGAACACCAGCGTTGTATGGTGAGGGACCTCGTCCGGGAGGCGCGAAACCACCAGGTACACCCTGGGGAGGTGCGCCAACGGGCATTCCCCCCATGGCTGAAGGGTTGAAGCCAGCCGGGGGCGCGGCGGCAGCAGGTGGTGGTTGAAGGAACGCTTGAGGAACAGGTTGCGCCTCAGGGACGATATTGCGCTTCTTGGCTTCAGCGGCAAGTGCTCTCTCGGCTTGGTCACCATGCCTTTCTCCCTTTCCATCCTTCTTGAAAGCATACTGAACTGAAACTTCCTTGCTCAGAATATACTGGCCGTGCAGTGTATCGATAGCGGCATCGCTGCTCTCGAAATCGGCAAAGCTGACGAAACCAAAACCCTTGCTTGCTCCAGACTCCTCCCTCGCGACCTTTGGTAAACTCAACAGTGGACCAAACCGGCTGAACGTGTCGTAGAGGATCTTCTCGTCGACCATGGGATCGAGGTTTCCGATGAACAGCTCGGCGCCAACCTCTGCGGCTCGCTGCTTGTCTGCGCTGGCTTTGTTAACGCGCAGTGATTTTCCGTACAGCTTGATGCCGTTCATGACGTTGGCTGCGTACTCGGCGTCGGTGGGCGTTCGGAACTCGACGAAGCCGAAGCCTTGGTGAGTCTGCGTGACGCGGTCGCGAGGCATGTGGATGTTGTGGATGGGTCCCATCTGGAGCATGATCTCGTAGACCATTGCTGAGGTCGCGCGCTCGTCGATGTTGCCTATGTAGACGGTCGCCTCCTTATCTTGTTCCCTAATACGTGTGTTAGCTTCTGCTTGTCGCGTTGCGATGCGATGGGGGGAGCTTTACCAGTGTCTATTTTGCGCCATGATGACGGGTTTTTTTGAGAGACCTTTGTCTCTAGTAACTCTCACAGTCTGTAAGTTGACAAGAAAATGAAAAAATTGGCCAGAAACTGTAGGTTATGATGAACAAGTGAAGCTGATTGTCACCTTTGCATGGAGCTTCTGGAAATTTTGGCTGATGGATTGATGGGAAGGCGCTGCTTTAGCCTTGTCGCATGAGCCACACTACCTCAGAGGCAGGTACGGAAAGCAACTGTGGCGTTCACCGAGGTTCTTCCGTTTGGATCCTCTAGGTTATCCGCGACTCGGAGGTGGAATTTCCAGGCCCCGGCAGCTTATTCCGAAATTTTTGGGCAGACGTCAACGCTTTGCCTTGGTCTGATTTGCGCTCTATAGACCATCAGCCTCGAGCTTCGCAATATCTCGGTCGAGCTACATCGTGTCGTTGTTTACCTTCTTCCGATTGTTTTCTAATAACAAAACTTCGAACTAGTTCAAAATGTTTGCCCTTTCCGAGGAATCCAAGGTGCGCCATAGCTTGATATCAACATGTCGATACAGCTTCGCTAATGAATATTACAGGAGCGCATTGCCAAGCTCATTGACGTTTCCCGCGTCGCCATTCACTAGTATGTTCATATCTATATTGTCTTACTTGGCATTGACTAACAATCATCGTAGTGGCTACCTGCCTCTGATCCTCTACCTCGGTACGAAGAAGCTCGATCAGCGATACGATCTCGACGACAATACTGACCATATCTCTCAGGCTACACCCGCAGCGACCCCCGACCTTCCGTCATCCGGTATGTCCCAATCTCTACAGATCATGTATAACTCAGTAATGCTAATATATCTTGTTAAGCCTTCTCTCTCCCCTCTCCTAAGCGAAGAGCAATTCCATAATGAGACGAAACCAAAGAAACAGTGTACAATATCTTGTAAAGATGCTTTACGACGAGGAGAAGAAATGAAACGACTACCACCAGCATTCATGGCGTTAGAATATGATAATGCACGACAGCCGGAACAATGCCAGGAGGAGAGGTTGGGTTGATCGAGTCGAATTGTACGAAATGAAGGGTGTGAAATATCGCCGTGTATCATCTTGCAACACTAGGATCGGGGACTAGGAAGCCCAGAATAAGGCAAACTCACTCATAATAAAAATCTCGTGAATCAATTTTTGTTTGTCTGCCTTCAAAATCGAAATGTTTTACTGAGTGTCGGCTTGATGCGGCAAAAGACTCTACTCTGTGTATTTGCGCTGGTGACGTCGAACCCCTCGGCTGGAGCTACTGCCGTTTTTGAGCTCCGCTGAAATATCAAATAATTATGTCAACGACAAGTCTCAACTTCCAAAACAACTTCATCTCATGGCGCCTTAGTATTTCCCCTTAAACTCATAAAATGGGATAGTTGAAATTGTGAGATAATTTTAATCTTCTCTTCATATATGCCCGACTTTAACAATGCGGGACTCGCGCCCGCTACCATCGAGTCTATCGCTGGTCTCAGTGCTGGTACTGTCTCGACTTTGACGGTACACCCTCTTGATGTAGTCAAGACTCGCATGCAGAGCAAGTATCTCTTTTTGTACTCGAGGGTCGTATTGGCTAACACTATCGTAGTCTATCGCAGTACAGCTCCTGGTGCAGTCCGTCCAACGACGGTATCTATTCTTCGCGCCTTGACGTCCACGCCTCATCCCATCGCCTCTCTCTATCGCGGTCTGACACCAAACCTTGTTGGAAACGCCTCTAGTTGGGCGTCTTTCTTCTTTTTCAAGTCTCGCTTTGAGAGTTTCGTCGCCGCTTGGCAAGGCCGACCTGATGGGCGTCCATCACCAGGCGATTACTTTGTTGCAAGCGCATTGGCAGGCGCTGCGACAACGACGCTGACAAACCCCATCTGGGTTCTCAAAGTCCGCATGGTATCTTCAGATCGTGGATCTCAGGGCGCCTACCCTTCCATGTTTGCCGGTGCGCGCTCTATCCTCAAAACCGAAGGCATCCGAGGTTTCTACCGTGGTCTGGGGATCTCTTTGGTAGGTGTGTCTCACGGTGCTGTGCAGTTCGCCGTGTACGATCCAATGAAGCGACTGTACCATGCGCGTCGTCGCGAAAAGTACGGTCTTGAAAGAGACCACATGACAACCGAAGCGACTATCGGGCTGTCAAGTTTCGCCAAGTTTGTTGCTGGCGCGGTAACGTACCCGTATCAGGTACTGCGAAGCAGACTGCAGAACTACGAGGCTGACGAACGGTTTGGACGAGGTATCAGAGGCGTTGTGGTGAGAATATGGACTGAGGATGGACTCAGAGGGTTCTATCGCGGATTGGTGCCGGGTGTGGTGAGGGTTATGCCTGCGACATGGGTGACCTTCTTGGTGTACGAGAACGTCAAGTATTATCTTCCTTACTGGATTTGAGCGATACTTATGCAGCCTGGCGTTAGGACTTGGATTATCACCGTTGCGAATAGACATAGAAAGCTTTCAGTCGTTGAATAGAGGCTCGTAGCCCATTTCATAAATCATAATTCGTTCATTCATTTCACTGCATATCGGCGCCGACGGCGTCCATCAACGTCAACTTCAAGGTTTCTTCCTAGACTTCACCTGCCCTGCTTCAACTTCGCTTCCGCCTCTTTGGCAGCCTTCGCCTCGGCCTCCTTCCTCTTCTCCTCGCAGGTCTCGCATTGGTCAACTGGGAGATAGTGGGTGATGAAGTCAATCCTCGTTGTGCATGTGCCCGCAGCCGATTCCGGGCACAAGAGTTTCTGCTCGGTAGCCCGGATGCGGCGCTGGCACTTTGTGCAGTCGTATTTTATACATTCGTCGATACACATGATTATAGTATTCTCAAACTATTGTTCTTGGCGTAGACGTTCGTTCTCGCATAGGCTAATATCTTATAGTTGGTCTCTGATAGAGGTCTCTCCTTATTATAGACAGAGTATTGATACAGTAGAAGGGTTTGTAGTCGTTCAAGTTTTCTGGTTCTTATAGAATTCAATAGCAATGATTCGGACATGTCGACTATAGGTATCCGTTGTTTGTGACCAGAGTCTTCGATCAAAAACGTTCTGGCTTGTGAGCCTATCCGGCCACGATGTCGTGAAACACCTACGAGCCTCGGTTTGCCAAACGCAAAAGCATGGCATTAACGTTGTACCATTTGGAATAATTTCAACTTCGGATTGGGTTGTCTGCGGTCTCACATCACAGGTAGTCTACTGCGTCCTTTGTAGCGCAGGCTTTGAGACTTGTCTGGTCCGCTGATGAGTGACTTTACGTTCCAACCATGAATACCAAAGAATAGTGGACCAGCTATCGACAGCTTTCATAAAGACTAGAGCCCCCGTGAGCATATGTAGCATCAACACCTTTACTTTTCGAATCGATCCCAACCCGTCAGATATCTACACAAACGGGTCACTGATATTGCAGTCAAGACCAGCGGTAACAAACAACAGAACGAACACGCATACAAAATGTAAAGCCAACCGTTACTTCGGATCACATCCCACTATTCATTTAGCATCAATCATATAATCAGTAGAATGCCGCGCGAGTGTCCATGCGATGCCTTTAAAGCAATCAGACTCGGGCTACCCTGTACCTCTACATCACTACCATTCCATTGCAAACACACGATAACTTGAGAACCAAATCAAATACAAATACCATTATATTAAACAGTGTATTTGATTCATTGACAAATAGCTATGCCTGGTACTCTATCCTGTAGCTTAAGACACTGCATCCAGATTGTCGGTACACGAACCACTGTTCACAACAACTGAAATTCCAAATATTATCATGACTTACAAACTATCTTGTCAAATCCGAAACGTCAGGAATCCTCACCGTCTAATTCACTTGAGTTTCCGGTCCCTGAGTCTCTGTACCTAGATTAACTTGTAAGATCTCGCCTGGAGCGACCCAAGTCCTCAAATTCCCGATGCCCAGTCAAAGTCACACCACCGGTTGCGTGAGTGTTTCCGAACTTCTCCGCAGGCACCATTGACTGCCTCCAAGCCAGTCTTACCACGCAAAAACCAACATCAATTACTCAGTAAAAAGAGACCTATTACATATGGTTTCCCTTTTAGCCCATACGAAAACTCTTCAGGGTCAAAAGCGGACCTGAACTCTCCTTTCCAAGCCATGGTCCGAGGCGACGAACCCATGAGCACAAAGAGATGCTGCGCCTCTGCCATAAACCACCAAAGAAACAGATTCAAGATTGAATACTGCGTCGATCTCGAGGTAGAGGAGCATCAGAACTCATCAATCACATATTGGCGACCCGGAAATGACAATATGCCTCGCTCCCGTCTGGACCAGATAGCCACATGTTTTGTCGTTCTCTGCCCAATACAGCGGCTCGCAAAGTTTAAGCGAAGCTACTGAACTTCTCGATATGGTATCTCTCGCGACTGAGGAGAGCATGGTGGTTCAAGAGGTTAGCTCTCGTCAAAGTTGGAATCCACGCAGCAAGAACTGTCTTGCGATCTTCATGCGAACGGCACAGCCCTTGCGGTTCTGGATAACCCGCTCCTATAGTCGTATCATTGTTGTTGACGACGCCAAAGCATGCTGGTAATTAGGATAAGTGAAAACCATGCATGTATTGCTTCATTGCTACGCTGAAACGGCGTGAAGTAGCATCACATAGTATATGTTCACCCGTCTAAACGTTGTTAGTATTATTTTGCGAGTACTGTAGCATCAGAAATGTTGTCGTGGTCGGTAAGAAAGGTCCACCATAGACCTGGAATATTCGCGATTCTTGCCTCAACAGGTATATCAGGCGGGATATAGCCTCTGTAGTGTTGTGATATTGCCATCAATTGTGACAGGTAATGAATTCAATGGGGACTTTCGCGTTATCGAGACACTCCGACGATGGTAGGATGTTCAGAATGGCGTCGCATCGTCTCATAGCCCACGAGAGAGTTGGAGGACGAACTCGCCTGCAGATGTTCTCCGTACCCAAGAATATCTGTCAAATCCCATAATACTACTGCTCGCGGGATCTGGGACTCGAAGCGGAAGTCAACCCGGTCCAGATACGGCGAAACTTGCGAATTTTACGGGACGAGCCGAAGATATTTGGAGACAGGCCCTCATCGGTTGATCGCTTGCACCCCCGGATCCCGAGTACTTGGGATGACAGAACGCTTACTCTTGTCCCCTGTTATTTCCCGGGCTGCCCGAGATTCTCAGGAGCACAATACCTTATTCACTTGCATGGTTTCAAGCAATACAGACAATCGACCTTCCCTGCCACTATTATCTCTACGAGAATAACAGATGTTTGTCGACATCGACAACAAACGCCAAGGTCCTCTCCAGCCTCGAAAGGATCTCTGATCTAGCGAGATGGAGGATCGTGACCAGGGCGCACGGGGATCGCTGCTTAGGACCATGCGAATAAGACATGGGCATATTGAGTCTTGGTGAACTTTGCGAAGGCCATCCACCTCCGAAGAGACAAAGAACAGGGTGCGAATGACCTCAAGAGTTAGAGGCGGCTGGGACCAGAGTTTCGTGGGGAGGACCCTCTTCAATGCTTGCGCGATGTCACCTTGACACCTGTGCATACCCTGGTCGGCTCCGCACGACGTCTCCCACAAGCTCCAACCAGAGCCTCCCAGATCGAATCTTGCATAGATTAATTACCCTCAGCTGAACTTGTTTCCCGCGAGATGTCACGCTAGGAGAGATGACATCCCTATTTTGTCCTTGGTGTTCAGCCACGAATCTCAGACACCACAGTCTCGGGACAGGAAACAAGAGATCAGTCAACTTGGTCATACAGATTGTGACCATGAGGGAATATCGTGCATATGCAATTGGCCTCAAACAGGGCAAACGGCCTTGATTCCTGTATAGGAGCCTACCATCAGATTGTTTGTTTGTTGTTTTGGTACAAGATGCCATTCACACTACACTGCACATGACCGATTCTGGCCTCGAAAGCGAAATACCCCTTGCGTCGCGCAATTATAGCCGCAACAAAGCCGATGCCACCAAGCCTCCCATCTTGCATCACCTTGATGCAGATTAGAGTTGTCCCCGAAACAAGAGCCGATCAAGCAGGGTACTCTATCGGAGCCTTCTTGGAGGGCACCGACGAATTTCGGGCACTCCCTTCGGGGGGCTTCCATGCAGAACGAGACTCGGTTCATTTCCAGATCTTCTCTCATCGCATATCAAAAAATATAGCGACACCATCCATGGATCGCAGAAGAACGCAGGACGTTGGCCAACGGCGGCTTATCGCCCTCTGGTTCGCCCGGATGCTCGACGACCCGGGAAATGGGAGGAGACCAGTGCTCGGAATAGCAAACATTCTGCATATCGTTGTTATACGGACTTGAAGTTGCGTAATACAATGTCTGAGCCCAATTCCCCGTGGATTTGTTACCAGACTACTGGGCCACAAAAGCGCATCGCCACCGTTTGGTGAGGCTAATAAGCCTTTTTGCCTTATCGCCTTGTCTTCTGAAACGTTCGCCCTGCCGAAAATCATGACCTTTTTATGACAAAGTGAGGCTTGAAAGCAGTTTGCGATCTTGTCTTGAGCAATTGGCCCTGGCGTTATCGATACCGATGCGCTGGAAGTGACGCCAGGATCGAAGGATGGCCAAGTGCGCACGACAGAGGCGCAGAAAGCCACGATCTCGAAATATGCATCGCAGATGCCTCCTTCACTTTCCTCAGGCGTCAGTCCGTAGGGTCCCTGACCTAGGAGTCTATCGGGGCAGAGACGCCCCCTACCAAAGGAGCGACGTGATTCAGCAGTAAAATGTGATATATGACCAACTTCAACAGCGTAGGGTAATCTAGCAGCGGCATTAGTTGCGAGGGAAGAGGGGTTTGGCTGAATGGATGGGTCCCCTAGTTGGAGCTGGACATGCTCTCACAGCATTGAGGGAACTGATGAGAAAAGAGACGAGAAGACATTTCCGTGCCGTCATTGGCCTTTCGCTTCTTTCTAGAGGCGCCGTAACCAGGATTAGGGTCTGATTTACTCAGATCGCAACTGGACTGAGCCTCTCGTCTGTATGTATGGTGGGTGGTGCAAATATGTGAAAGTACGAGATTAGGGTTTGTCACGTTTGTCACGTTTGTCACGTTTGTCACGCTTGTCAAACGGAAAATGCCGTATGTCAATATGAAGACATGTCTGGTGTTGATTGCGGTTGGTTTCGGTCCATTGTTCTATCGATTAATTGAATTTGCCTGCCTGATGCGCACGTGTATTATCTGCACCTCACCACCACTGCATATATGGTTTCTGATTGATTATTTATTTTTTTCTTCTTCGTCCTGACGATTCATCTACAGTGACTGTATCTGAACTTTATCGACCTGTCATTCTTTGTATTACCTTTTAGGAATTGCTTGCGACTTTTGGTGGGTAGAATCGGGGATCGTCGATGGTATCCGGCGCGGGGCATGTCAACTTGCCTTTGTTGCGTGGCTTCGAGTGGTTTTGGGCAGGGGAAGAGACGAGATCTTGCAGATAGACCGACGGGGTTTAGGAAAGACCCATGACACCGATCCTGGGATGGATGGTTTCCCCTGGCTTCCAAGTCTGGCAGTTGAGTTGTAATGTACGTGGTAGTTCAGTTGAAACTGAAGCTGCGGGGCGCAGTACCGGGGTTGTTCACGACCTTCTCTCAGCTTGCTGGGTAATGCTAGACATTCTGTCTATCTCGATGGAGCCGTCATTACCCTTTGTAACGCGGCGTCAGTGCAAGTTAGGGCGAGAACAGATATATCATCTTTCACCTACATGATGTGGCGTGCCCTCTCTGCTGCCTTCTCCGCTTGTACTATACGGGGCTTAATGCCCAGCTGATGATATGAAGAGACAAGGAGATAAGTGGTAGTGCTAATGTAACATCGGAGTCGGCAGATGTCATCCATCAGATATTGCGTGTCACAATCTTTGTGCAGTATCTTGTATGTATGCATGTGTGTGTGTGTGTGTGTGTGTGTGTATGTACAGTATCTTGTGTGGCGTTATACAGAACGGCAGATGGTGGCTGCTAGGCGATCGGATCTTTGCTCCTGCCCCGACAGTTTGGGAGCCAGACGGGTAAACTGTTTTACGGCAGCTAGATACCTGGTAGTAAGGTAGGTAGGTACGCTACAGCGCAAGCACTGACATGTTTCTTTGCCTTCGGTTCGGAAGGCGCAGCTTCCGCTTGTGCCTGCCTTGTGCGCCGTGCACTCTTAGGGGCATCTCATCTCATCTGCCCGGACGAGACGAGATGAACGTATAGATACGTGGCGCAGTACTCAGTGCTGAGGCTCAGGCACGGATATCTCAGTGCTCACAGCAGTGGTTTTAGTGGCTACAGCCCTGCTAGGAGACCCCGTCCCTTTCGCAGTCTCGCTCTCATTCGTATTAAACCCATGCTGTCAATCAGTGTCCGTGTGTATAAATTTCACCCAATCGGGAAGACGATAAAAAGGAAATACTACCGTTCCGGGCCGGACGAGTAAGGTCCTTAGCCTTGCGCCTAGCTCAAGGAGTTAGGTGCCTGAGTTGCCTAACGTATGGAACTTAGTTGACCTTAATATTGCGCTCAGACTGGCGTAATCCACCCAGCTGGTTACTTTACATGGATGCCATAGCTTACCTACAGTATTAGGAACGCATATGCCGCATGGCTGTCCTGAATGGTCTTGTGCTTTTCTTTCTTTCTTTTTTCCTTTTTACTTTTTTGTGTCCCAATCGCTCATTCCTCTCATTGATAGAAGTGTTGATGTCTTGGATTCGATCGCTCGATTCGATATGATGAGATATGGCGTCAAAAAAGTCATTTCTCAAAGTTTATGCAGGTCATACATTGCCAATTGACTGGAGCAAAACCAAGTAACGCATGAAATCTATATTCTATATACTATTCGTCAGGGATATGTGGCTCCTGAGACAAGAGGTCCGTTCCAGTCCGGAGTATCATTTCAGCAGGTCATGGTCCGCGGAATGTTGTAGGTGCAGCTATTCTAGTCATTATGGTCCAATCAATAGGTTATGGTTTTGCTGTGCCGTAGGTTAGAGTTCAAAAGCTGAGGCTAGGAGAGGAGGATACCTTACAGTACCTAAGTATGTACTGTAGGCATGTAGGCGTGGACAAGTTTCTATCAAAGAAGGGAATATCCTTGTAAAAGGAAGAGGAGGCTCCATAGACGAAAAATGACGTTATCGTTTCCAAGATCTACTACCGTGTATTTGGCCCATGCCATGCCTCTGGAACAAGCTGTGCGACACCAAAAAGTTGGCTTGTCCAATCCCATTGCAATCCCTCGATATGGTTCTGTCAGATATGGTTTCTGCTGTGGCAGAACGCCATGACCCTATGACTTGGCCGTTGAGTATGACATACGGTACTCGATACATAGTAGAACTCCTGCACTTGAAGAGGCGTGCAGTATTGTACTGTGGGTAGAGTAGAACCGTGCGCCAGCGCGTGCCACAGCCGCGACTCATTCATCTTCATGCTGCGCCGTTGAGGTACAGATTCTGCTACGTTCGGTTGTAAATCAGTGGATGCGAATTACCCATACGTATTGACCGCCAGGTGGACTTCAGCTCGTGTATAGACTATGGAGAAAAATAAGTTGAGCCTCGTCGTCCTCCCCCTCTGCATTTGGCATTTCTTACGAATCCTGTGGTTCTTTCTATTTCCCATTCTACAGATTGAATTGTTTCAACTCTGATACAAGGCCAAAAAGCAAAAGCAAGCCAAAATAGCACGCGGGTACGATGATGCCCCAGATTTAACCGCCCGTTTGTGTTAAATTGCTAGGTAGCTTAGTAGCTCAGTACATAGCTATTGTAGGTATGTACAGTACAGTACTAATCAAGGCCTCCCATCAAGGCCAAAGGAGATAGCCGTGTCCAAATTTGAACTATTCATATCTAAACTGGTAATAAAAAGTAAAGGGTATCCATACATAGATCTCGCAAGGTTCGGTTTCTCCGACCACGGGTATCCCAGTTAGTAATGCTTGCGAAGTTTACAGTGTTAGATAGATTGATGGGACGATCAAACTTGACATGGGAATATATACGGAGACGCGAAACATTGATCTGCCAAAAGTAAAAACACAAAGGAAATACGGCCAGGTAGTGAAATACCCTGTACGTTTATTATTCTCAGCGTTGCAATGCCTTCTTCCAGCTCGCAAGCTGGACCTCTTCTTGGAAGCAGCGTTACAACGCGTCTCGCTTTGCGCAGAAGCTAATTGTCGATCTTGTAGGCCAATACTACGTGATGAGGTATGTCCCGCCTGAGGTTTTCTCACCCTGGCTCATCTCAAGCTCCATGTCCAGGGCAATCAGTGGGTCATTCATTGATGGGAGTGCAATTACGGTGAGGGCTGAGAACACGTTATTGTGAGTACGGTATACGGATACAGCGGATACTTGTGAAAGGCTGGGCCATTTTCTCAAGTCTGCCTGTAAGGGGAAACATATACAGTAAAATGAAACGGATGGCCATATTACCGTTAATTGTCGGACGGTCCTGTATGAAGCAAATGTGATGTATCAACTGGGGCTGGTGTTAGCCACAACAAGGAGTGTATGAGTCTTGGTTGACCGTGGTCCTGCCTGTCTGGTTGGCCTGTCACGAGGACGAGGTTCGTCATTCACAGTACCAACAGGTTATCCGTGCTGGCTGTTTTAATTCTAATCAATTATACTCTCGTCTAATGGGCACTACCATCCGCCGGACTAGGCGGCACTTCAGCCGGATCTCTTGGTCTGAGACATCAGTAAGTCTCCCTTGCAGTTTCTACCAGATGCCGCATTGCATACATACTGTTATAATAATATTAAGTACATTAGACAATTCCAACGTAACGAGACTCCCTTGCTTCTAAATCGCGGCTGCATCGTCATTACCCTACAGTCTCTGCCAAGGTCAAGTGGGGGTGTCCTGGCATCAGCTTCATGTTACATGCCTCTTTTTCTTATTATTTTTACTGCAGACTGCTCTTCTGCAAGGTACGGCTACAACCTTGAGGCTTGGCTTTTGCGACAGCAACACCCCCCAATGTCTGACCCAGCCCAAACTTGAACCGAACAAATGGGAACCCGCTATTGTCTGCTCAACCAATTGCCGCGGGGTTGCATTCGCGCAGTACCTATCCTGGAATACCGGCCGGGCATCTCAGATTCACCGAAAAATGACATGTCGCAAGAATCCGGCTGCTCGGAGCCCTTGGCTTAGTAGGGGCTGGCAGGCTGGCTACTGCAGTTGCAATTGCGTAAGTCTTGTTGTAGAGGGGACAACATGGCGAGAAGAACACTATATACTGTGTCCAAGTCGAGATAATTGAAGCGCACAAATGATTCTACATCCGAAATCCGCCAATACTCTTCAATCCGCCATAAAGTCTCACTGCAGAATAGCACAAAAACTCACATTGGAGCATCAAGTTTATATGTAGAAAGTGTCCTAAGGTTGGTGTGCCAAACCAACGGCTGCAACGTCCAGGATCATTGGAATACTATGCAGCACTAGCTGAGACCCTAATTCATAGAGTGCCCCCCCTTCAGAAAGTTAGGCTGAGTGAGGAGACAGAGTCCCTGAGTCTGTTACCGTCCCCACGGGTGGACATGGCCCGGCGCGTCTCCCCGCGCTTCCGCTTTGGCTCGACGTATTCCATCTTTGCTATTTCAAGTAATCCGCTGTTTTTAGTTTATCAGCCATAGTCTACTAAACAAATGAGCAAACCCGCATGGCCTACATTAGCCAGGAAGTAGTAGCAAAGGTTGACAGATATGGCTTATGAGTACACTCGTGTCATTCGATAGCAATTGACAATGTAACAAGATCTCTACCTGAAAGCTGAGACCTCTTCAAGCGTAGATGTACTTTATGATGCATTCACAGCGTGCTGCTGGAACTGTGGTGACGCACACACTGCATTGTTCGCCTGGTCTGGTCGGAAGTTGATCAGGGCAGCCATGAAGATCATCAAGACAAGGCGCCTGTCTCGTAACCAGGGCCCCCTGTTAGTGGAACCCGACACTGTGGTGGGGGAGGAACACTGACCTGATGGCGGCACTGACACTCATCTCATCCTCTTCCTCACTCAGGCTAGGCTGAGCTATACTCACACCCTTGGTGAGCGCAGAGAAAAGGAAGCTAACGGCAACTGACAATGTCAACTAATCATTAAACCCGCCGCTGGCTGTCAAGGCCCAAAGCCCGAGCGCTCAAAGCCCGAGCGCAAGTAATGTCCCAAAATCTTTGAAACCAAGACTGACTGACGCTCCTTGCTCGTTCGCAGAGAGAACCGACCGCCAAATGTCTCAATCTCATCAAGATAACCGTTGTGCACAGCGCACCAAGCGTATGAAGTCCCGCGGTACGGTACGGGGAGAAACATTGAGACTCGGGCTGAGCCCAGTCCAAGATTTCGGGAGCAGCCGTTCTCGCTGATGTAACCAATCAATCGCCATCTTTCCTTAGGTTCCGTCTGGCCTCCGATCTCTCGGGATCTTCACTGCCGAGGATCATCGGAGGTCCGGTCCACCAGAGCCCGAAAACATCCTGTTTCTCATCAACCTCAGTCTCAGCCGCTCCATGGTTGTAAAATTAATCTCCTGTTGTTGTATCTGTACCCGTATAATAAAATCATCTTCATTAGACCAGACTTGCTGGGATAGGAGCACGGAGCACCTGCAGGTTGGTTCTTCAACGTTTGCTTCAAAGCAAACATACATCTTAGGTGCTTCGTGACCGCATTACCCGACCAGGTGAGCAACTGACAAGATTATTGCAAAGCATGTGTCGACGTTCCACTTTCGGTATATGGTACGCACTTCACTGCACTGCCTTGATCCCGGTCATGAGACCGAAACTGCAGTGTAACTACTGTAGAGAAGAAGTCGAAGCAAGGGAAAACGAACGAAAAAGAAACGGTTACCAATTAACACAGACTCCCGGCCTCTGTTGGCCTAAGGACTGTTTCGAGATCTCTGCATGCAATATACATGAGCTCCATGAATTTGTCGTCACTGAGCAGGGTGGGTTTTTTGCCCCCCATGTCAAGATTTGGTCTGGTCTGACACCATGTCAGACCGAGACCACGGGTAAGTGAGAAAAGAATAATAAAATGAACTGTTGATGGGTACAAACACCATCTCGACTCGTTCTCGACCTCTGACCTGTCTATTTTTATATGTCGAGCCACAGACAGACTCACCACTTGTAGCAAGTAGATCAGCTTCAAAGTGAAGCGAGGCCAACTGTCAGGCTTTCTGGCTTGTTCCTTATTCCCCTGCATGTAATGCGTCCCTGCGTCAAACCAGATGAGGTGAGAACACAATAGCAGTTCCAGTTCCTGCCAGACCCTAGAGCTGGCGCGATAGAGTCTGCATCACTCGCGTACCACCAGATGAGCAGTAGCGTGGGCACAGCACTGGTGAAGAAAAAGAAAGGAAAGGAAAGGAAAAGAAGAGAAAAGAAAAGAAAAGTCAGAAGTGAAACGACTCAAAAAGGAGATCAAAGGGGATAACAACATCGAATGAGCATCTCATGCGCGCAAACTGATAACTGATAAAGCTGATGCTCACATTTTGCTGTGTACATACAAACGTATTGTGCACTGTAAATTGTGCATGCAAGGAGCTAGTGTAATGTGAAGGCCGATCACCTGGAGCACAAACGATTGGAGACGTAATAACCTCGAACACACTTGCACAAACTTTCCCTGTGCATGGCACAGATATTTATTGCAGTCTGCTCAGTTTCATGCATGGTAACTGGTGTGGGTGTCCCTGATTCTTGGCAACAAGGGTCCTTCATGGGTCTTCAGTCCGATAGGAACCGCCATGGCTTGGACAGCATCTTGTTCTTCTATTGGCTGACTGCACAATTGTGACTGAAGACTTTGATGCGCATGAGAAGTGTTGGAAATTGACCACGATCCAGTCTTCGTTTTCAATGGAAATTGGGCATCCTCATTATCAGTCCTGGATTGTCAGGGCTGAATCTCACTCATCCTTCGACCCTCATCAGTCTACTCCGGATCGCGGCCATATCCGTTGACTCCATCATGTATCAGTCATCCCCACTATGCCGAATTGTTCGATATACTATTCTGTACAGTACACTCTCTGCATCTCCATCTAGCATGCTACGCAAGGAATTGGCCAAACGCCAAAACGAGCAATCTTGATTATACTGTATGTCCTATGTATGTCGGGCCAAACCCAGCTGCTGCAAGTGTGGGGATATCGATTTCGTCCCAGTTGGTGGGTTATAAGCAGTTGCTGATATATGTAGTCGAAACAACTGTGACATGTGTGCAAAGGTGGGCTTTGTATAGCTTTACCAAACTCGATCCGTTTTGAATCTCCCGACATGGAACAGCGTATCTAGAGCATTTCCAAAAGATTTGGCTATCGATGAAGTCAAGAGCAGTCGGTTGTGGGAAACGCACATAGAGATGCGTGCGATTGAATGATTGAGCGATTGCGCAGTCCACTCACTGTACGATGACGGGCATAAGACGGCGGCTGCAATGTCGAGGAAACAAATGTTTGGCTCAGCCTAGGCTTACCAGCACGCCTTCATGGATGGTGCAAGACAACCCCGCCATCGCCATCACCGGCTTCGTCCCTAAAACTGCCCTACACGTATTTGAATCCATAGAGACCCTGGGGAATGAGGTTCCCTGTCTGACACTCGCTTGGTTCTTTTCGGCCCTCTCTAGCCATCTAGCCATGTTATTCTGCGCTCCGCGATTGCGCCTAGTAAGCAGCAATTGACATCAATGAGCGACTTGAGATTTGACGCCATCAGCCTTGCACCTGTGAAGCTGGTGGACCTGGCTAGTGCGCAGTGTTGTAGATAGGGAATCGTGATCCCATTCTTGACGACACCAAAACGCATACTCTGCTGTTGCGGCGAGAGAGCCAATTGGTCTGCAAGGACAAGTTTTTTTTTTTTTTTTTTAATAGATTGCGGAGTTTTGAGAACCTCTCACGGCAAGTCGCAACTTAGACAGGGGCACATTTTCACCGAATAGTAGGCCTCAGCAAATCGTCTTCGAACATCGACAGGGGACGTTCATAGTGTTGACGCGACTCATAAAACCTTGACTGAACGTTCCTGTTGTTGTTGTTACCTTGGCGGCGACAGTAGGCAAGAACTGCAAGGACATGGTGTTGAGAAGCTGCCAACGAAAGGCTTCGTATCAAGTTGCAATTCAGAATGCTCGATAACAGTAAGTCTTGTGCATTAGTGAGTCGTCACGATTCGCGGCAGTCATAGGTTGAGAGAGGCGCCTAGCACTTCGACCTTCTGTCCCCACTAGGTCGCTACTGTTCCAATTCCTTGCCATTTCCTCGTAAAACATCCTTGTCCCAATCCTAGCGGCTTCGGCGGGCTGTATGTATGTACCTCTCGAGCTTCCCCAGATATGGAGAAAGTCATGGTAACTCTCATTGTATCAGGCGCCTCCTAGATTTTGAAGCATTTGCGAAATTTTCATCGTACAGTATATCTGCGCACCACCTTTCGTGGCTACACTTCCAGAAGTTGGGCGTCCAAATGTGCCAGTCAATGCGCAGACCTCAACGAAGCCAACAAGGGAGGTCAGTGTACAGTAGATCAGCAATGTGGTCTTTTCGATGGCTCATCTCAAAAGTCGCATTTCAGATCGGGGCAACAAGGCTGCAAGGCCGCTGAAGAATCATCTCAGATGACCTGTTGCTCCGACCCACCACCACTTAAGACAGGCCAAAAAGCCTGGAGATTTAAGCTTGCCAGCTTGGCCGACATTTTACGGCAGTGTTTCAGAGAGTTCCGCACAAGATAACGATCGCTCGGCTGAGCAGCTATCGTAGCACGCAACAACCCCCACGAGGAGCTTGGGCTGCTATTGCCTCAATAAGCGCAGCAAACTAAGAGTCAAGCGCTCATACTAGGCTGTCGTGAGGATGGAACTTAACCGTGTAGTCTTGTTCCCCCTTTGGATTGTTGCTTGTACATAAGGTTCTATACGTCTTCCAGAGGCAGAAGAATCGAGATCCTGATGCAGCAAGATCTAGGAGCGTAAATTGCCCACTGAGAAGTGTACACAAAACGATATATCATTTTTTCCTATTCATGTACAAAACCTGTATGGGGTGACTTTATCCCAAAATAGGTGCTTTCAATTCACACACCCCCGGGCCACCATTGGACAACCTGGGCGTGCGAAAAACGTCCTTGTTTTCTCACTCTCCATCGGCCGAGAAAACAACACCGTTCCGTTAGGGGACGACATTACGAAATCATGGGCATTCACAACTCGTCTATGAAACCGACAAGCTTTCGTCCCGTGATATCTTATAAAGCTGGAAGCCAGATACTCCATGACCGGGGTCAGCAGAATTTCGCATGTGTCCTTCTGGTCTTGGTCACTTTATCGACACAGTTGCGCTTGAGTGGAGGTGACTTCCATTTGAAACTGGTCCGGTCCTTTGTGGTAGACTTAAAATCTCCAGATTGTAGATGTTTGTTCCTCAACCACCGTCGATCGGCCACCCATGCTCTCCGGTGACAACCTGCCGGCACAATCGTCAAGTCTTCTGTGCATAGTTACTCCCAGTGATACATCCTGCAAGTCAGATATTGCAATGTAGACGGACTACCAGCGGGTAGAGTCATTCGCACGCTGACGGGCTCACTCAATTGGTCCGCACTCGAGTGAGCGTTCGAAGATATGATTGAACAGTGGAAAGATGCTTGATCCCGGCTCATGGGTCTTGAACGCAATCGAAAAAAAAAAAAATACGTAAACGTTGATTGTGTGGTCTCTCTGCTGCAACTGACTGTATGTCGCATCTAAAACCAAAAGAGGTGCAGTAGGCCTTGATTTGGTCCACTTTGATCCTAGTCAAGCTGAGAGAAGCACTCTCACAATTGCTTGTGTCATGAGAAGCTGGTCCTGAAGGCCTAGAATATCTATATTTCTGAGTGCCTACCTGGGTATGTGGTTTCGGATACTAACCGGAAATTATGATGTTCCGAGCGCAGTCACTGAACGACGTTGTGCATGTATATATGCATCAAACTTCATATAGTCTTTCTCGATGAACAGCCTGTAAGGTGTTATGTTTTAGCTTGGTAGTTCGTGGGTTCACCGGTATGCTGTTATATTATGATCCCTAAGTGTTGTGTGTGTTCCTTTGTATCAGGATCTGGTTGTTGTGACATTAGGAGTGCCTTCGGTGCCGGGCTCTGTTGTTTTCTGCACCTGACCTCGATGCATGCACAGCAAGAGAAGGAGCGGTGGGTACTCGCGATACTCCAGACCGATCATTACCTACCTAGGTACCTAAACTCTCAGCTGTACCTCAGTTCGAAATTTTTAAGGTAAGTTAGGCACGACTTCAATAGACATACACTTGGATTCAAAGATTAGGTAAGGAAGCAATGGCCGACGACATGCCTTAGGGTGAGGCAAGTACACCCAATGGGGTCGAAAGGAAATACCTACTGGCCACATAGCTTGGGTAGGTAAGGTATCGTTTCCTTACCAAGACCTGTAATTCAGAACTCATTTCAATCACCAACTACAACCACTCGTTTCGACCCAATTCTTTTAACGTTTATTAGCACTCGGCCGCTGATATGCCTAAGATAGCGCTGCGGAGACCACGCTTGCCTTCAACGTTTGACCGTTGTGTTTGCAGGAACTGTCGGCGCCACGATGCGCTGAACATCTCGAAGTCGAGACACCTCAAGGCGCTACTGCAATTTCGCCCTCCTCTCAAAGCACAATATACGATGCAAGTCAAGTCAAGTCAAATCAACTCCACGACGATCCACACTGATAGAGATGCGGCCACACGGCGTAAAAGCCAGTATTAGCAAAAAAACACACGCAAGGGATCCCATGCTTGTTCTTTTCTCCAGAGGTCAGCCGCAGCGAGACGTGCTGATGTTTTCTCCTTGCCCGGGACAACTCCTTGAGGCATAACTTTGCTTGCCCAACTCAGCTGGCCTGCCGTACAGAGCACGGCGACTGAGGGATGGGAAACGGTCCCGAACTAAACCACAATTTGCCGCTTGACGCCAGTCAAAAGGAGCTTTAGGAACTCACGCCAAAATAGTAGTCCCTCTTGATAACAGAAGCCGCCGCAAAGTTGTACGCCTGGGCAGCATGGCTTCATGCCACGAACCCGTGAAGCGGATCCTATCTCAACTCAAGATGCAAAAAAAACCGTCTGATTAACGTGACCAGTAGCTGTCAACAATCATCTTAGTGCCAAAAGTGAAGAAAGAACCGAGTTTGTACAGCAAAGGCCAAGTCAGCGACAACCACAAGAATAGCATCATCAACGCAAGCACAACAACAACTTACAACTCTAGCCCACAGCTTTCGTTAATATCAGGGAGAACAGTGTCCTGTCCCCGAGGGCAACCACCAACGCCTGTCAACACCAGCAGCCGGGCCATGAGCCAGGCCCTATCCTGCCCTGAAGCTCAAGCCCAACCGGCGCTGTCCGGACATGGGGAGGCCATGATGAAGAGGATGAAAAATTCGAGATTAGGGTCTGGGTTCAGGGATATTCCTGGGAGGTTTTCATTCATGGCTGTTCCTGAGCGCACACGCCTTGGACGCCCCCACCCCTGCTCAAGCAC
>JAAVUD010000338.1:0-19824 GCA_014898915.1 Fusarium chlamydosporum | reverse complement strand
CATCAAGCTGTTACTAAGGTCGTTTCACATAGACGGATTCGCGGTAACGGCCGAGTTACGTTTCGCTTGTCGGATATTTCTTACAGCTTGACAGCGTTACTAAGAAGAGCCATTATTCGTTGTGGACCTTTTGATTTTCGTGTTATATATGGTAATAAAATAAAGAAACACGCTCACAACTTTAAAATATGTCCTTTTGGCAGTAAAAGTCATGTCACAGAGACAAAATTCATATTTAATAATAAATCATTCATTAATATTCATTAAAGAGATGTTGCTATACATATCCATTAACAGTCATTAATTCCATTTCCTTCCATTTACAGGCCGCGGTGATGCTCCTGGTTGACGCTGCTGTGGCGGCGGCTGTGGTCTGAGTGAGGGTCGTCGTGGGCGATCTCAGTAGGAACGTGCTTCTGCATGACAGAAGGGGGAACCTGAGCAGCGTCGGTAGGATCGCGGTTGGCAAAGTTGGGTTCGCTATAAGTGCCAATGGTGAGAAATGGGCAACGTTCGAAGTTGTCGAGGGAGACTTACGAAGTCTCGAAGGTCTTCTCCTTTCCGAGAGTCTTGCTTCCGTCAAGGTTGGAATCGACACGGGGATCGGCCTTGTTCAGCATATCCGACTTGTGGGGACCAGCAGTCTTGGGAGCAGGTCCAGGGTTAGCGCCGTAGGCGTTCTCTCCCATGTGAGAGCCAGTGTTAGCACCGCTCAAGCCGGAGGTGTGAGTGCCGGTAGGACCGTGGGCACCGGAGCCGTGGCTGGCAAAACCGGAGGTACCGGTGGTGGTCTGGTCGTAAGTGCTGCCACTAAGACCACCGGTGCGACGGGAGCTGTCCATGTCAGAATCGACACGGGGGTCAGCAGCGTTGGCCGCTCGGCTGCTGTGAGGACCGACACTGCCCTCGGGAAGACCGGAGGAGTGGGTACCAGTCATGCCACCGGTGGTGTGGCCGGTAGAGCCAAGTCCGGTAGAGTGACCGGGCATGTTCTCGGAGTGGTGGCCGGACATGCCAGTTCCGGTGTGCATACCAGTACCGGTCATGCCGCCAGTGCGTCCGGGCATGTTCTCGGAGTGAGATCCAATTCCACCGGTGGTGGTGTGGCCAGCGGTGTGACCAGTGGAGCCTAGACCACCGGTGGTGTGGCCAGCGCCGGTGCGACGGGAGCTGTCCATGTCAGAGTCAACTCGGGGGTCGGCAGCGTTGGCAGCGCGGCTGCTGTGAGGGCCGGCAGTTCCCTCAGGGAGGCCGGAAGAGTGGGAGCCAATGCCACCGGCGGTGGTGCGGCCAGGCATGTTCTCGGAGTGAGATCCAATTCCACCGGTGGTGGTGTGGCCGGCAGTGTGGCCAGCAGTTGTGCCAGTGGTAGAGCCTAGGCCACCGGTGGTGTGGCCAGCTCCGGTGCGTCGGGAGCTGTCCATGTCAGAGTCAACTCGGGGGTCGGCAGCGTTGGCAGCGCGGCTGCTGTGAGGGCCGGCAGTTCCCTCGGGAAGACCAGAAGAGCGAGTGTCATGGGAGTGGGTGCCAGTGGTTGTGGTAGAGTCGTGCTTGTTATCCTTATCGGAGTGGATAGCCTCCTTAACCTTGTTGATGAGTCCAGACATGTTGATTGTTGTTTGTGGTGTAGTTGTTGTAAAGTGTTTTGGGTATCTTGTAGATGGGTTGAGATAGTTGAGCTGAAGTTCAGATGCTTTTGGGTATCTTGAAAGTTGTTGTTGTTGTTGTTTATGATGATGATGAGGAAAGGACTGTTCCGAAGAGGGACGTCCTGTATCTTATATAGTTGAGAATAGGCATCCTGGCAGCCCGCATCTCGATGGCTTCATCAGCAACAACAGCCAAACTGGGCCAAGGACCTGATTCGTAAAACCCAAACACAAGCTGTTGCGGTTCTCACCTCTGCAGCGACCTCATTCTGCGTCATAGCATCTACCCCCGATTTTTGGAGAAGTCTAAGCTACGGCTTCAAGCTTCTGAGCATGGATTGCGATTGGTGATGGAAGATGGGATACCAGCCAGGGACAATCTAGCGTCATGCCACGCGAGGAATGACGTTGACGACTCGTAGGGCAGAAGGTACAATCAGTATGTATCGAAGGCAGCGAGCAGCAAGAACAAGAACAAGAACAAGAACAAGCACTGGTAGCGGAATTCTTGCTCTTCCAACAGCGCCAAGGTTGCTGTTGTGGAGCAGGAGACGGGGGTTGTAAGAGGGAATGACGAGGAGGCTCCGTGGCTGAAAGAGAGATCTACAGGCATGAGGGATGTATCCGTAAGCTGGTGGAGCTGTGGCGAGTGCCCAGCCGTTACAGAGGTACTGTACCTATGTGTTGTGGCCCAGGTGGCGTCAGCTACCCTGAAAGGTGACAAAAAATGCAAGATTCAGAGGTCATCTAGCGCCGATTATAGTGAGAGCTAGGTCCATGTTTTCTGTCAATACAGGGCTGTCCCCCGCTAATTTCCAGTTCCGAAACCAAGCTACCCCGCGCTTAAAGAGTTCAAAGTTGGCAACAGGCAGTCCGGTTCCACCAAATGTTCAAACCAAGGCAGGGCAGTGCAATCAAAATGACGCCAAGATAGTTGGCCGTTTTTCCGGACCCAACCCAGTCCAAGTCCAGCATGGGAAAAACAAAGACAGAACCTACTATAGCTTATGACAACATGCTCATTATAGCCCGGCGGGGGCCAAGACACGTTGAGGCGGTTCTAGACTTCTGTAGCACGGGGGAAAAAAGCAGGGTCACAAGGTTTTACAGAATTCAGAGACGGAATATATCGTACTCCCCCCTGTAGAAGATGCGCAAGCTACTGTAGACTACCTACCTAAGCTAAGCTAAGTAAGCTACCTTACGCTTGTACACGATGCCTATTGCCTGCGATGCGATGCAGCGATGGATGCGATGCTAGGTATGCTCTGCTGGTGGCCGGCTGGCTACTGTTCCTGTTTGCTATTTCCCGCCGACGCGTAAGACGGCATGCCCCTGCACCGGCAAACGGAAGGAGGCTTGCTTTGGTCGTAGATCTCGATGATCATGGGAACAAGACGGGCTTTTTGTATGATAGTCAGGTCAGAGGCTGATCAGACCGCAACAGGCCAGGTTAAAGACACCCGTGATCAAATCTCACGCATTGTAGGGCACAGTAGTGTAGGTACATACAGACCGCCGCTCACTCTACATAGTTCATTTCATCGTCAGCGCGGTACGGATGGGATTCTTGGTTGTCTGGTCCTGGTTCTAGTGAATAGTATGAAGGGATGGTCAATTGATAACCCAAATTAGATTCTGGTTCCATTTTCTGTTGCAGATCATGACACTGAGCCCCGTTGTTTCATGTTTGAAATATGGTCTGTATTCGTAGACATGACGTCGCAAAGACAAGTTTCTAATCTCATACAATATGTACATACATACCTAGATACCTACCTATGTACAGTAAGTCATTGCTTGAAGCTCACAAGAAATACCCACGTTGATCGATTGGCGAGATAATAATAGTACAGTAAACGTGTATGTATAGAACAGTCCATAATTACACTACCTAGGTACATACGTACTGTACATTGCCATAGATCAATTAGGCAAAAGAGAGTCACTCGTATCGAACCCTTGGTATCCTAATCCTCTTTGTCCAACGCCAAGTTCCAACTCAAAAAGACAAAAACAAGGAAATCCTTCACCATATTATGCATTAGTTTCCACTCAGGCACGGCAATTCGGAATGTTTCACGCAACCCAATCATGTTGCCAAGACCAGCAGTTGGCCAACTTAGATCACCGCTAACTCTCTGGGAAAATTCTTCAGCAGGCATGAGAAGCTTCAGGCTACTGTAAGTCAGACATGAGTGTGTCTGCTTGTCTTACAGTATGCTTGTCTTGTCTGTCAACTAGTTGTCTTGGTAGTCTAAAACTTAGTTAGACCTAAACTCTGCTGCGAAACCAAGGGCCTCGACGGCGGTTGTGGTGGGCTTCCTCGGCTCTTCGTGCAGTGCGCTCCCTCTTCCTGACCCAGAAGAAGCCGACGAGAGCAGAGACGAGCCACAGAAGGGCTGAGAGGAAGCTGAAAGCGATGACAGCCTTGGTCTTTCCACACTGGTCTCCATGCACTGGGTGGACGTTGTCCCAGTCAAAGACACGTCCACAAGAAGTGCCCACAAGCTATCGAATGCCGTTAGTGCGTGTCCAACTACCGAAAGTATAGGTAGTATGCAGCGACTTACATCGACGAGAAGTCCAAAGACGATCCACCAGTTGATGGACATGAAGATGTCCAAAGGCCAGTGGACAAAGGTGCTTGAGAAGGGAATCAAAAGAAGTAGAGAGAAAAGTATGCCCAAAGCGGCAACGACCTCAGTGTAGATAAAGCGGCCGAGTTGCCATGAGCTTGCACCCCGGGCATTGTGAAGATATTCACCGTTGACACCAGCGACGATGGCCGCAAAGACGAGCTCTGCCGCCCGCAGAATCAAGCTGACAACACGGTCGAGAGCCATGGCTAGCGATGCGGCTTATGGGTCGTTGTAATAAAGTATTTTGTGGTTCTTGACTGGCGTTTCTGAGATACTGTCTTTCTTACAATCAGTATAATATCCCCAGGGCTCAGCTGGTTATTTATCTGAGCAACTCTCAATGCAACTCACACATCTCTGCACCACATGACAATGACGACTCCCTGAACAAACCTCCTAATGAAGCCTGTTTGGGACGATGTCTTGGCTTTGAAGCTCTTTGACACGTCTACCGTGGCTCATGACAGGTCATCAGTACAATAAATTGCCAGATGAGGTCATGCGGACAAGGCTTCGGTGAGAGGTGTGGTGAGTAGAAACAACTGCCATTCGGCAGATTAACATTGCATTGCCGTCCCAGATAATGACCCTTTTCCTCTGGTCTGAAACACAAAATGATGTCGCAAGCCAAGGACTATGGTCTAAACGACTGGACAATTCATGACTCTTTTTTGCAGTGCAGCTTTTCTCTTGGGAGAGGCATGGCGGTAGATGCCGAGATGTGACAGGTTATCGGAAGTCTTGAGTCTTTGCCAAGTAAGCTACCCTTGAGCCTCTTACATCGTCCAAGGCTTTTTGACTTACAGCACATAACTTGAACAAAATCAGGATCCTGGTTGTTGGGCAGAACTTTGACGTTTTCCATCTAGTTTTGTGACAACTTTCTAGGCTGACGAAACAATCATGGCTATCAGAGAGTTTGCAGTCAATCGGTCAAAGCGGCCAGCCCTCAGGCATACCATGATCAGATTATTGCAAATGATGTAACAATGTACGAAGTTATGGAAAGCCTGCTTCATAAACAGAACTGTGTGATTTGTTGTTCATGACGAGGTGACAATAGATGTTGTGCTTCTTATATTATTGGGTACTGTTGTCACTTGGAGGTTAAAGCAACTCTTGAGTGTAACACTGAATGCGCAAAACATGCCTGGGCGCTTTATTTCATGGTAGGACGTCAAAGGACCTTTTTCAAGCAATCACATTCTTTCTTCGGAATATTCTTGTGGTTGAGTAGTACAAGTTACCCATTAGGCAAGATGCACACAGGTCTGCTAGATTGCTCTGCTATAGCCAAGACTACAACATGAATAGCAAGTAACTCAGCCTTTGGTTAACAACCTTTGGTCAACCAACCATACTTTGCGAAATGACTGTGAATGAAGCAGTTTTACAATACTTATCAGATATTTGTTTTTTACCTTTATATCATGTATAAAGTCTGCTGCTATCTGCGCATCTATATAAGCACATGCCTATAACGCTTATTAATCACATGAACAGACCCTACCCTAAACTTTCCCAAACTCAAGATTGCAGCCTTACCAGGTATCATGACTTGCTGAACTCAGCCGTCATCTCTAACAAACTTCAAAGGCCAACTCGTAACCTCCACCATGCCTTCGTCATAATGTCTTCTCCCATTCCACAGGCTCTTTGGAGCGCACAGATTCCGCTGCACATCACTCACCCCGCTTCACCGACTACGCCGTTCATCACCAGCATTCCACGCTTCAGCTACCTAGCTCTTCTCATACCCAGGCTATCAACCTTTTTCAACTCGCCTTGTTCGAGTTTTCACTTTGAAGATGTACAGCTGAGAAACCTAGCCGTGGGATTGTTAGTCGATTTGTATCAACCCAGCCTGCCATGGAGATTGACTGTGAATGATGGAGTGGGTTGGGACATCGCGGATACGTTTCTCAACTGTGTAAAAGAGGTGAGTAATGTCATGGTCAATAGAGACATAGCTCGTTATATATTTGAATCATCACTTCGAGTTCTTTGACATATAATACACACCAGCCGCTGACTCCCCCAGGCGGATTTCATTCGAAATGGCAACGCAAACCAGATCATGAAAATGTCCAAGGAAAACACTACTCAATTATGGAACGCAGTCATAGATAATGACCACACTTCTTTCAATCGCATCAACAGCCGACTTCTCAACGCACCTACAGCACTCAAACACGTCCCTATTCGCATATACGTCCCGACCAGTGGGCCAGAGTCATCAGCGACACATACAGAGCATGCCACCTTCAAGGTCATCCAAGCTCTTGTGGCCGCAACAAGCCCAGACCGTCGTCCCAAGCTTTTAGGCCAAGCACTTAAAGAGATGCTACCGGGCTTGTTCCCAAGTAGTCGTGATCCCATTCTTGCCAAGGTGGTAATGCACGGTGCTGGCGTGCCATTTAATGCACCTCTAGATGAGTTGATGCGAGAAGCGGCATATCCCGACGGGTGGCTATGTCTGGTTGTTATTGTTTTGTAATGGAACCGGCTCGCTATCGCAATATGGCGGGATGGCGTTGGGTAGAAGCATTTGTCCTTTATTGGAAACCTATAAAACATTGGTCTTACACGCTGTTACTGTTTATTATACCATGACTTTGAGGTTGCTTGCCTTGATATCCAGCGTTCACTGGCGCGGCAACGCTCGAGAACAACATTCATGCTCTATTCTATGTGAATGTGATCTTCTTGCCCATGAGACTCTTGTATGCATCGTCAACGGCCTTTCTCTTCCGCTGCTTCACTTCTTCGTCCTCTTGGATCTCCTCTTCCTCAGCAACATCCTCAGGACATGGCACCTGGGGTGCCCAGGCGCGGATCTGGCCGTCCATGTGAGAACTGTACACGGCTCCGATAGAGTTTCCACCACCCATTACAGGTCCAGCAGGACGTCCTGTTCCGCCCGATGAGCGCCAAGCTATACTCGTGATTCTGTTTCTTCCCATCTCACTACCTCCCGGCCCTACAGGGTTTATTACACCTGGGCTTCGGAGCCGCTTCACCATATTGCCATCATGTAAATCAAGAATAAGAATCTCTTGATCATTTGGCCACAACAGAAAATTGTTCCCGGATGAGAGATGCGATGGAGTTACCAAAATGCTCGCTGTCTTAGCATGCTGGTTCTGAATCAAAGAGCCAAAGCTTGCAAGAGTGTTTGCTCCTGTAGCAGCGTCCCAAACGCGAATACGACGGTCAAGGCCTGCTGATATGATGTATTTCCCATCATCTGTCCACTGTAAACCGTTGATTGCGTCGTCGTGCGCCTGCGAAGAAGCACGAAAGTGTGGGATTTGACTCGAGTGCATGCCTGCCGCACTCAAATGCTTCATCTTATGAACAATACCCAGTGAATCCTCCTGGTCCAATAATGCGACGACTCCTCCAGCACGTCTGATGTCCCAGATCCGACCTTTGCCATCTGCATGTCCACTCACAAGGATATGCTCATGACGTGGACTCCACGCCGTCGATAGTACAGGACCGCCATGGGCTACCAGAGCTTGCACGGCAGACCCGGATTTCAAATCCACCAGTCGAACTGCCGAGTTCTGCGTGGCGCATGCGACAATGAGATGGTCCGCTACGGGGCTTGTGGAGTGAGAGTATATCGTTGCGTTGAGGTCAAATGTCGCTGATAGGGCGCAGCGCTGCGTGGCCCATAGCTTGAGCTTTTTATCATAGGAACTCGAGAGGAAAGCGTCCGGGTCAAAGGGGTAAAAAGCGACATGCGTGATGCCATGGCTATGACCAGAAGAATTCTCTTCCCTTGTAGACCTCGAAATACTGCTAACAGGGCGAAAAGTATGCACCTTGTGAGGGTTTCCGCTTGCTTCGAGATCCCATACTTTGATGCCTCCCTCAGCACCGCCTGATAGGAGAACACGGCCGTCGAATTTCTCTAGAGCGATACTGTTGACGCCTGCTCCATGGGCCTTGATGTTGTGAGCACGCTCATCCACGCCTGCAGGATCAGGTTTCGTCGCTCTCTCGCCATTGAAGCGATGCTGAGGCGCTGGCGCAAACGAACGTAAGAGTTCGGATGTTACAGAGCGACCAAAGTCCTGAGGGGCAAAATCGCCCGTTTCACGAGCAAGAAGATTGGACTGCATTCATCTGGGTTATGCAATTTAGTGAAATCTGAGTATTGAGTTCTGTCTTCGGATCCAAGATACCTGGCTCTAATATTAAAACAAAGTTACAAAGGGTAGGTAGGTAGATGAGTACTCACCCAGCGAGTGTAGTCAGGCTGATGATGTCAGCTGGAAGGCGCGCTTCTAAAGGGACCGCTCACTAGGACTCCACAATTGACAACCTAAACTTTGCTTCTCCAAAAGCCTTAACTCAACATCATCTAGAATATCAGACTGAACTGGTTGATCATTTAAATCCCTCCATCAGGTCCTTCTTGTTTTTGAGCTTTGTGCTATATACTCGCAACAAGATCGGTTTCCCTACAAACAATGCTCATATGTGGACATAGTCTGTACATAAAAACCACAACATTTTCTTCACCTTGAAACAAAGAGTGACCTGCAGAACGTCACCCTGCGACCAGAAATCACATTATTGTCACTATGGATATTTCAAGGAATCGCACGCGTACAATACCCATAAATGAAGGAGATGTTTCCTCCGAGCGAGACAGCCCAACTGCTGAGCAGGACCTCAACAAGGGAAGGAAACGCAGACATGCAACCGTCTATGACGCTGTAGCAGGTAATCTATCTAGTCTCAGTGACCCAACATGGAGCTCACGCAAAGCAGGTAAAGTTTCATACAGCCTAGGCCCCGGTCCAGAGGAAGAAGAAGCTCAGTACACACCTCGCCATCCAAAATCCATTAGATATTCCACAAAGGACGTCCCTCTAGCTCCCGATGAGGTCCTTTTCAGGCGAAAAGACGCTCCCGAGCGTTATCTGGAGCACGATATCTACTACTCTCACGAGCGCGATCTTCCCCGTGGTGGCCAGGACGTTCTACCAGAGAGTGATCTTCTGAAAGCGATTCATGCCTACACCAGCGCATTTTATGGCGCGAGAAACCGCGAGCATCAGGCCACAGACAACAGAAACTTCACTGACCGAAGCATGGATGAGACGGCTCTTTTGGCGTTTGGGATCCTTCTTGAAGAAGCTGGGAAAGAGGTCCTTGGGCGACGAGGTGACCTTGTCTTCACCGAGGGCGCAGATGACGCTGCTGGTGATGGATCCGAGCCAATCCGTGACGACACTCAGTTCGTTGGATACAACGACATCTCTTTACGAGGGCGACCGAAACGGAGAAAACTAGCCGATAGTGATATCGAATGATGCAGAGCGTCGCTTCGGTTAAACAATTAGCACTGACTGTTTTTGCAACTTCTGTCATGGGCTACAAAACCATGCAACATCTCATAATGGAAGGTGGTCGGACGCCAAAACCCGCAAAAACCTTGCTTGGTCCGTGAGACAGTCTGTTACGTCCGATAACATCACATATATCAATGGACTTTATAAGTCAGAGCTTGAAGCTTGGCTCATTCCGAAACGCTGCGAGAAGGAAGCTTGGGGAAAGCATTGACTGAAATTGCTCTTGTTTAGTGGTGGGATAAAGATGGATTCTTCATCTGTTGGCATAAACACGCCAGCTGTCAACCAAAATACGAAACATTGGGGCTAGATCTGCGATGTGGCCTCTCTGCGGATTGTTTCTCCGGACATACCTGCCATGTGTAACTTATCAAGGACCCTTAACTATATCAACATAGCACGACAGTGTTGCAGTCAGTTCGGTTACACAGATAAGAGCATGTGCGGCCCCGTTTCGGTGGCAATGAGTCTGGGCAATGAACTCATCGGAGTTGGATTGCTTGGTCGCGCGGATTGTTATCTGGCGCAAAAGCAACTCGGTAAAGAGCCTGCATTGAGTATTATGGAACAATAGGGTTCACCCTAGTATATCAATTCAGCGATGCAGGGTGCATACCTTTGCTTACGCTTGACAAGATGATTCCGATCCGAATATACTCGCTATGGGAAGGGATTGGTTATTGACCGAAAAAGCTAACTCATATGAATCGATACGGTGTGTTGGCGTACCAACTTCTAACATGGTCGACAAAAAAAACCCTGAATATGACAATCCTGCCTACCCTAGCTTTGCGAAGAAGGATCAGAGCTGTGGCGTCTCAGCCTGACTGGGCGTGCCAGGTTGGACCCAACGTTCGGGTAAAGCAAACCCGAAGTTCAGGGTTTCTTACTTGCTGCCTGCTCTAAGAAGCTGCCTCTTTGATGAAAGATCTTCGAGATACTGCAATCCATCGACTCATCCTCAGAGCACCGGGTTCAGCCTGAAGCCTGCAGAAACAGCTCGGCATCCATCATGTTGAGGGAATTCGGGCATCGGGGTTTTGTTTCACAAATGGAAGTCGGTCAATCGCCATCAGGGCATGTCGTCGATCGGTCTGTGAATTTGCAATTTTCCTTAACTGGATATCCCTGTCACTCCACGCACCACAGAACTTACCCTGAATCTGTTCATCTTGTCACATTTCCCCATAACTTCCTCACGACCGGGAACATCGACATTGACGAGGCGAAAGATACAAAGTTCCAACAACTCTTCGTGACGTACTGGACTTTGTACCTTGCATTGAACGGCCGCAACCTCCGATTTAGCACGGTACGCACCGTTGAACCAAGAAACAGGCCACTGATCCTGACTCTTGAATTGTGATTCGTCTACACGAGAAGCAACTGGCTCCTGATTAGTACCGATAGCACCGAACGGTATACGGGGGCATATGCCAATCAACTCATCATCAAAGACATTAATTACGTAGTATCATGTTTACAATTGGACGCGTCCTCGTTGTTAGTATTTGCAAACTTCACGCCACGGCAGGCTCAGCTCTTGGATCCCACGGCACGGACCTTTACTCAGCGACAACGGCGGCATAGGACCGACCTCCAAGCGTCTTACAGTATCACAAGGCTGTCGAGCTGGCAAACACACAGTCTTTCGTGAGGCTGCAACAAAACCAGTCCTTTTTGGTTTAAAGGCAACGTTGACTCGTGCACAAAAGTTGCCCATGTCAATTGGTTATCATATTCAAAAGCCGTTGCAGAACTTTTGTATCTTCACTTTGGGACCCCTCCAGCTCTTGATTGACATGATGCTTGCCCTTTTGGGGCATCGAATGCGGCGTTTAATTGCCTCGTAAGCCTCAATCCTACTGTATCAGCAACGAAAACACCAGCCCTCTCTACATTTGAGCAGTGTAGCGCTTACTACGCTGTACATTTGAAAAGATACGGAGCATAGGTAGGTAAACAATTGTCATATCATTACGGACGTAATAGTCCTCCAGCAATTTCGGTTCATCGTACTAAAAAGATCAGCAAACTGGAGCCGTGGATTCAGAAATGGGGAAAACATCCGCGCTGTGGGCTCGCTCTAGGCGCGTCGCGCGACTTGACCCCGAGATCCTTGACCATGCCATGGATGAAAACTCAATAAGCCATGACGCTGCAGCAATCACAATTGAGGTGTCCGAGTGTCATGGCCATGGCTGCTACTGCAAATCTATCACATGCTGGTGGTGAGCTGAAGGCAGCAAACAACGCCGGCCAAACAGGATTGTATGTACATTATCTACGTTCCAGGTCTGGTTCTGTGCTGTCGCGTGGTTTAACTGCATTACATTACATTGCATTACATCGCAAATCATAGTGGCGTTTCTAATGCGATATTGATTGCACGTGTTGGACATAGTTTCCAGGTCATGTGGTTGTGTTGATCAATCAGCGACTCAATAAGTATGAAGTTTGTATCGCAAACCCCACTCGTAATATTCGGTGACTGGTGCCAACAACATCTCATTCTTCCCCGCATCGGTGTGCAAATTGTCTCTCGTGACTCGCAGTGACATGGTGATGATGATGCTGATATCGACCATAATTAGATGATAGTCAGTTGACTGTGGGGGTTTCAAGATTGATATGGTCAAAGATCTAAGTTGTGTGTCTAAGTTTGAATCCGAGTATCAATCAGTAACCGTGTCAGTCAGAGTAATATGAGTACGAAACACTCTACTCTTCCTCGTCATGAGTGTGGCTTCGGGTACCTGGGTTGATAGGGCACACATTTGTATGTATGTACACAAACAGCAAGGTTTTGCTTGTCTTATTGGAAAGTGAGACATTGTGTTCGCTGTTGTTACGTTGGATTTCAGGTTGCGGACGCCCTGTCTCTGCCAAGCAGATCAACCAGCGGCACGGAAATTCAGGATGTGCTTCTCGGTCTAATACGGGGAAATCCAGTATATCCACGATCTGACTTTTGGTAGCAGGCAGTTATAGATATGGTACGGCAGTCGCCCCTTGAATTTAGCCTGAGGGACTGTCCTACGGCTATAATTCAACCATAACGGTAAGCGTGAGGCCTATCTTGTCCTGTTGTCTTGGCTCGGCTGATACATATCTGGTAACTCTATTATCAAGTTTGACAGAAAGAACCCACAAACTCAGAGAGATTGGGGGTCTGAGCAGGGTTATGTCAGTTGTGGATGAGTTTCAGGACCCGTCGAGTGTTATAGATATCTTACCTATACTCGGTAATCCCCTGATTGATGCGATGTATTATAGCGAGCTGCCAATGTCTTTTGGCTTTTCCCCCCTCTAATCTGTAGTAATGGGTAAAGAAGACACGGGGTAAAATGGAACTCTCCTTTCTCAAGCAGTAGATCACATAGTATGTAACTAATACATTGGACCGGAATTATATAGTCAGACTTGATACTCCAGTTAAGAAGTGGTCTAGGGTATGCCACAGAAACTTGGTGGAGGCGTAGAAACTATTTTTCATGGTTCACAGCCAGGTCCCCAATGCGAATGCGACCCCCAATTTGAACATATTTGTTTACTCGCTTAGAGAAGGAAAGAAAAAGGAAAAAGAATGAAAAAAAAAACAAAGAGAAGGAGACAGGGCAGCTGTAAATTACGACTACCGCGGTCTATAGTACCCGTCTTGGGCCTGGCGGCCGAGCAAGGAAGGGTTATGACATGCTGAAGCGACGGCTTATTGTCACCAACAACACGGACGCGGCACCTACTGGAATGTCTCAGCCATTCAACGGGCTTGATACCCTGGAACAATACGACACACCGCAATCGCACGTAATAATGAGGGCAAGAAAGTGTACATGTACAAGCTAATTCATCCACGCTATTTCCCAACGCAAGACTGTCAGCTTTGTCGTTGAAAGAAACTTTCTTTTCTTCCCAACGCAACGGCCTCGGTATGTATATATGTATTATGCATTCACACACATGCCTAGAGACACATACCCATACCCAGAGGAGGAGCCACTCGTAGATGGCTTTATTCTCCCTCTCCAACGGGGTTCCGTAACGCCGATTAGTCACAATACGATAGCACACCTTCACCAGCCATTCAGCTAACTAACAGCAACACAAGTTTCAACCAAAGATCGTACAGTACAGTACTGTACCTAGCGTACGGAACTCCAAGAAGCCGATTCCGGGTTCGCACCGGCCCGCAGACGGCTCCCTTCTGCTGGGTCTTTGGAGGATCCTGAGGGTCTCACTTACTGTACTACAGTAATAGACTCTTTCTCACATCCATCTCTGGGGGCGCCGAGCAGCCAGACCTGACTCGTTGCTGTGGTTTTTGCTTTTCCCTGCAGTCGTTTCTGTCCCCCCCTGCTTCTGCTGCAACACCTACGAGCTGAGCTCGACTCTGAGAGGCCAGTTTGACCCAGTTCCACGTCGTCGGTGCCCCTCGTGTTTCTGTCGGTGTGTGGCTTGCTCATTCCAACCACTCATCAGTACTGTTCGTACCTCTGTATGCTGCACAAGTACAAACCCCCAACTGAAAATCCATGTCTGCCCAGCACTTCTGGCCACGAAGGAATGTCCCCCCCTGCTTCGCGTACACATGACGTCGCATTCAACGACGCCAACCCCCTAGGTTCCATTTTAGCGACGTCCCAGATCGCTGGGAAGCTCAAAGACGGATTCCTCACCGTTCTTAACTAGGATCTAATACCGGACCTTGCCAGCAAAGTACTCGCATAAAGCAGATTAATAGCAAATCCATGACATGTATCTCACGCTTCGTGGACTGTCATTCCGAGAATCTACACGCCTCTGACGTGACAACGCTGTGGCTCAAACCAAGGGCCGTGATCTTAGGGTGCGGCACGCGCTAGAAGGTTGACCCAGCCCAGGAAGAATTGACTCGGCCAATAGTTTGAGCAGGACCAGATGTTTTTTTCATTCTTTTTTTCACTGACAATCCGGTAACTGAGCATCGGGCGGACGACATGCCAAAGCCAGGTGAAGAACCGGTGTGGCATTTTGGGATGACAGATGACAACGTCTTGGTACAGTCCACCATTGCACTCTTCTCCTGCTTGACACATGTAGACTACAGTTGAGAACTTTGAATTCGCAACCCCGGCCAGAGGCAAAAGTTGGGCATGAATGCTAGCTCGTATAGCCAGTCATAATCGACAGACGGGTTGAGGAAGTACTGTACTGTACTATACGGTACTGTATATACCCTTTTTTCTTCTTCTTTACAATGAGGCGCTTTGTGTAGGTACTAGTAGGGGATTGATCAGATTGGGAATGTTTAATGCCAGGCACAGGTACTGGTACAGGTTCAGGTACTGGTACTACTGTACTGATATGCTTGGCCAGTGACGTTTTTCTCCAAGTGGGCGCGGTGCGTGCACGATCCTCTCGGCCGATTCGACAGTCAAGCTGAGGCTATTAAGTGGCCTAGAACTGCTCGGCGAGTCAGATTGAGCGCGTCTTTGAGCCCCGCGGGCCTTTCTGTCCATCAGAAGACTGTCGTTTTTTTCCCATGTCTTGAATCAGTGTGCGGAGCATAATCGCTAATGATATCCCCAAAAGGGTAGTTCTAATGCATCCTCCAAGGAGCGATTTCATGCAATCCCCCATGCAAGAAATATCTGATGTGACAAAACGACTGCGAGTCGAGTCCCAGTAAACTCAAACCGACGGCACGGTGTCTGAAATGATCTGTATCCATAAATCCAAGACAATGACCGGGCCTAATGAGGTGAGGTGAGGCCATGTCATGTTCCAGAAGCCTTTTTGAGCCAGGGCACCGTTGTTGGTGACTTGGCGAGAAGCGATATGAACATGGCTCAGGAACCCCGCCTTCCAGACGTTTGAGAGGAACGTCAGAAACGTTGGAGAACAGAATGCCACCCTGGCACACATATGACCTCAAAAGAGACCTGCAAAAACCTGCAAATAATGCACCATTGCCATTCTTTATGCGGTGAATCAACGAGGTCCACCGGCAGAGGAAGAGTTGTAGGTTCACCGTATCTGCTTCAAGAGATACAAGGAGCGGTGACGGCCATTGCCTCATCGTGACCTGCTGAGAACTCGACGTACTGAGCAGTCAACTCTTGCTAGTTGCGCATTAGCCAACAACCTAGGTGACGCCGAGTGAGTCGGTTATCTCACTTTGTCGGTCAGAGTGAGAGCATGAGGGGGGCCTAGGAGCTGTATTATGCTTTCCATTCATGGTATGGCTCTCGAAATGGTTTGAGTACAGTGGAAGTTGCTGGTATTAACTGAAAATCTCATCGGATGAACGCTGAGACAGGTCAAAGCGTTGGCTGCCACTGGATCATCGATAATAACCTGTATCGTCCTATGACGGCACATAACATAATGATACCGCCTTCGCCTACAAGACATATACATGTTCTCACTTTCCATCAAGTTTTCGAGTAAGCGAGTAGGTCTTTTGATGGCAGCCATTTTGCTCAAAAAGTGTTCAAGTAGAAAGCATGAAAGCAACTGGAAAACCTAGTCTAGATCCTGGTGTTTAAATGAGAGTGGAGTTTGTGGCCTTTCTTTTTGTCCATGCGCCGAAGCTTGGAAGGATGCATGGAAGGAAGAAAGGTAGGCCTAGTCCGCCTAGCCCAGCCTACTCAGCTCTTCCAGATTATGATAACTTTATGCGATCCACAATCTGCAAATTCATCAAGCATTGTGCCAGGACAGGTCCCAAGGTAACACATTCACATTGTACCGCACTGACCCAAATCAAACCGCTGTTCGCGAGGTGTGATAGCAGTCTATCAGGATGCAGTACTGTAGGTACATACATAAGTATGTGTATATGCAGGTACCATGGGGGGACAAATATGTAGTCGAGCTAGGAAACATGCTTGTGACCCAGATTTGAAGTAGAGTGTCCTAGCGATGGGCAGGAAGAGCTGGTCGTTAAGTTTAGAGAAAGATTTGAATAGCAAACCAAAATTAATCAACGCTCCTCATTCATCATGCTCTTGAGTTGACACAGGCTTTCGCAATGGAGCTTTGACCTGAATATTCTGTCAAGGTTGTGGTAATATCCACTGATCCTTGGATCGACAAGGTCCTTGCAGGGGTGCTTACTGGGCGGCTATTGTTGGCTCAGAAGTTCCGTCTGTACGGATACTTTGTATCCTAGAAGTGAGCAGTCCCGTTTGTCCCCGTAGATTTGTCTGTGGAGGCTCGGCAAGTAATTTCTGCGTGACACAGAGTGCCGCAGTGCATTGAACAGTGACAAGCTCATTGTCTTTGTGAGCACATTGAGATGATGAATGATACTGTTGCTTGATGCAGTTCACTCGATCACGAGTGAACTCGGAGAGGTAGCATAATATCGTGATTATTCCATCTTTGGAGGGCGAACTGAACACAGGTAGTAGATGCTCGAGAGAGATGATGACATGGCTGTAATGATATGTCCGCCAAGCGGGTCTGAATAATAAAATACAATACTCAAGAGTGAGGTTGGTAAAGCACAGCTCAATTGATGGTCTTTGCCTGAAACATGGATGATTTCCATTTGACCTCAAGCTGATTGTTGTTGTTGTTGTTGATGATGACGATGATAATAATAATAATAATAATAATACCTAATAACCCGTTACATATCTCTGTATATTAGCGACTGCGTTAGCCTACTAAGGTACTTACTGCCAAGGGAATTCGCGAGATACCAGACGTAAGGAAGTTGAAGAAAGAGCGGAAACCAGCCGCAATGGAAGGAAGGAGCTATCTGCTGCAACTTCACACCGACGAAGCTACCTAGGTACCTACTAAGGTACCTAGGTATCGAGAAGAAGCACTCTGTACTTAACTACCTAAGGTAGCCATCCAATAATTTCTTCCCATATCTATACTTGCTCCTGCATCAAGAGTCACCTGCGACATTTCACGTGAGCCCGGAGAAACCGCACTGCACCACAGAGCGACGCATTGTACCGCAGAGGTGCTGGGACTGGAGGACCAGGAGTGGCCGAGCCAAAGAGGGACCTTTTGTGACTGATTGATTGGGATTGTGCACTTATCGTAGTGATCAATGTCCGTGCTGTGTTTACCATTGACACATAGCAACTAAATACATGGCAAATTGAGGCAGTGTCAGGTGCCAGGGGTGAACGAACTCGAGAACCGAGGAAACGATTTCATGGGAAAAAAGTGAGACCTGTCGCGTCTGGATGTACCGAGAGTATGGATACACCATGCTCAGGACTCAAGGGTCTTTGAGAGTTTGAGGCACGGTACATTGGGGGCTTGGACCCCTCATACCTACTATAGGTAGTAGAGATATGTGTACCTAGGTATTGTACGTGGGGATAGTAGGATAGAAGTATCATGTGTGTAAAACTACCGTATACAGCAAGTAAAATTTATGCATTCACTTACACGGCAGTGCCGGTTGACGTTGGGTATCAAGATTTCCGTTATCTTTCACCTCTTTCAACGGCCCGTGATGGCCCGGTGAACCTTCTTCCCCATGATCTGCAACTCCAGTCAGCCAGTATCTAGAGGAGAGAGTACAGCGTGCCTCGAATTTACCTTATCTGCCCGTCTCTTTCTTGTGCTCGGGGTTTCATTAAACCCTACCTACTGAGGTACCCTAGGTAGGTACCTAGGTAGTAATCTAGATACTAGGTAGGTAAGGTATATATACATACAGTTCCCAGAATAAATTCGGTTACGGGCAGGTATCTAACGATCGAACCTCAAGCTCAATCCACGAATAGAAGGAACTTTGAACTCCCGTCTGACCTTTGATTTCTGACCTCTGACGTACTGTACTGTAACATTAGACACTGTTTTACTGGTTCCAAGTGTGCCGTTGCATGAGTCTGATCTTGTATACAATACCTACAGAATTGCAAGTACCTAGACTACCTACCCAGTACTGATGGACCTTACCTCGTACCTAGGTAGGTATTGTAGATGGTGGATGGGTTTGAGTTACGTACAGCATGATTTGCACTCAATGCCTCACATCGTCCGCCAATAAGCTAAGTATAATTTTCCAAACTAAGTACTTGCCTACTCATGTATCTATCCACTGCAGTTTCAGGAAGAAAAAAAAAAACTCTGAGCGAAAACCACGCTAGTGGATGAGAGACATACCCGCCGCTGCGCGCTACACGACGCCTTCCAGGAGTTGGGCTCCACGCCCACGACCACGAGGCCTCCACTGTAACTCAGCGCACCACCATAATCTCCCTCGTTTACCACTTTACCTTTACCTGCCTCCACCCACCCAGCCATCATCTCCCGTCTCGAGCTTGTACCTTTTGGTTTGAACGGTCCGTCGCATGGCCGCTCGTGAGCATCCATCCATCCATCCATTTTGAAGTTGCGGTGTTGACCAGGTCCATCGCATGTCGCGGTTGTTTACTTTTACTTACAATACTGCCTACCTACTATACCTACCTATCTATCTATCCATCCTCGTCTCGTGCGCGGGCTTTCGCTTAGTTGCTTGCTTATCTGCTTACCTACCTTGCCTCCTTGCTCGAATACAAACAGTACTTTTCATTCTTTTGACCTGTTCTCACTTCGTTCATCCTGCGACTACAGTACAACGTTTCTGTTCTGCCCGCTTCGTTGACCGTATGCGGTAATCATCGACCGATCTAAACCCCAATTATTCACTCAGCTACGGTATTGCACTGTACAGTGCATGCCTACCTAAAGCAAAGGGTCCAGAGACGATAGTTTACGCAAGGGCAGCAGAAGAAAGAAAACACAGACCACTCCAGCGGGTAGCGACGTCAGGTTCCCTTCTCTGGCTTCTACCAAGGTACTCTATCCTACCTTTCCTTACTCTACCATCCCATACTACAGCAACCAGAGAAGCTACAGACCACTGCCCTATACAGCAGCTCGCGGCTCCAGGTACAGTGACTTTCATTTCGCTGCTAGAAACTCCTCCTCCACTTGGTTTGCGGTGCATGGGGTGGCAGAAAAAAACGGGCAGCAGGGGTCCGCCAAAGAAAAAACGAGTCTTCGCCGACATCATCCCCCAGTCACAGCCAGGCATCTAGGTTCCTTGACCCCCTGGTCTTGTTTAGCCTCCGACTGTCAACTCGGCAGGGTCGGTTCATCAACTGGCTCCAAATCTACCTGCGTCTGGCCCGCACATGCCCGCCCACCCCCGGCAGACCGTCT
>JAAVUD010000336.1:0-26388 GCA_014898915.1 Fusarium chlamydosporum | reverse complement strand
GAGAGAGAATAAGTAGGGTTGCTGCCTTGAATAAGAAGTTGATCGATATTAAGAATTGTGGGGGGGGGGGGGTATCATGTCTGCGTCAAAAACCTCTCCCTGGGAGAGATTATGACAGATCAAATGACGAAGCTTGACGGATTATCTTCACCAGGTGTACTTATTTTCGGATGCGAAGCTGCCACGGCACATACAAGGTAGTCAGGAAATAGAAAACAAGCAGAAAGCCCGACGCCAATGAAAGTCTGTTTCCATCCCACTCCATGTCGATGAGAGCTGGCCCGGCAGAGTAGTCCAAGCGGGGGCTAATACAACCATTGGTTTCAGAACTAGAGCTGATAGAAGACTCATGTTGCGCATACCGCAAATTTGCCTTACCCTGTACCGTACCATGATAGGTTATCGGTTAGCTCTAATATCAATTTCGCCGATAAAAGCGGCGGTTTTATCGCTAACGAATGTTTAAAAAAGAGACAATGTAATGCAGGATCGAGAGCGTGTTATCTGTGTCGCATGAGAGATGATTGGCGTCTTCCAGCGAAAACTGACACTCTTTTTTCATTTTTTCTTAATGGGAAAACGCACCTCAAATTTCGACTAAAAAAGATCAAGCTACCGATTTCTGGATAGGCAAGCGTTACCGATGCGGCCATTTTGACCTGTTCAAAAAAGGCTATGTGGGTTGATGATCTTGGATATCTGTGATTGAAAGGTGTGAAGTACGAGCAACGGCTTAACAAGACGCACAAGATACAAAACCGATCGCACGAGACCAATGACACCAGACCACTATGCAAACAAGTTCATAATTCATTCCAAAGCAGGTCAGGACATTTCATCTTTAACTTCACCTCTACTGCGATGGATGAAGATCAAAGGCAGACATCCCAATGTATCAACGAACTTTGGGAAGAAGATGACTACCTGGAAGACGTCATGGAGCACCTGGCTCATATGGAGGTAAGAACTTACAAAAGGGCCCGATGTTGAGTCCCCCGTAGCTGATATCCAGCAGGATCTAACTCTGCCGAGTTTTCACATGATTGAAAAACAGGAACACATCACATGGGAACTTCGATCAAATCTCATCGATTTTGTTGTACGATCGCACCAGAAATTCCACCTTTCCTCGCACGTTCTGTTTCTATCTATCAATCTCATTGACCGATACTGCTCAAGGCGGCAGGTCTTTAAAGAACATTATTGGCTACTAGGAAGTGCTTCTCTCTTGATTGCATCCAAATATGGTGAAAAAGTCTACCATGGAAGAAAAGTCGCACATGCATCCGTCAGTGAGATAAGCAAGGTATTTCGCGGAATCTTCAATACACAAATGGTAGCACAGATGGAAATTTCGATCTTGCACACTCTAGACTGGGTAATGGGCCACCCGACAACGGATCATTACCTGGAATATTTGCTTATGGGAGAACCTAAAGGTAGCGACTTAGCTTGTATGGCGGCCTACCTGGCGGAAATCTCGCTTTACCATCCAGAGTTTGTCGGTATCAAGGCTTCAATCGTCGCCACGTCATGCTGCATGCTTGCCAAAAGCATTCTTTACGGGACTGTGTCGGTAGGAACAAACACAGAAACCACAGTTATGGAAACTTTAGTTTCTCTCTGGAAACGCCTTCCTAGACCCCCGTCAGCTATTTCAAGCAAATACTCAACCCAAAGGCAACGTTACGTAGCGCAAACTGTGTTTTATAGACTGACCGGATAAGACGCCAGGCGATGTGGAGCAGGCGAGTCTCTATTCTCATCAGCGTAGAAACAGTGATATGTCAATGTACTGTGGATAGACCAAATTCCGTACTTTTAATACACAATCTAAAGTTACAGTGGTTATTTTCGAGCTGTGTAATGTTCTTTCATAAAAGCCTTGTGTAGTGATTATCCATTTTGAGATTCCCGTCCAATAGCTTCTTGGGTGTACAGTACCACATCCGGGAAACGACTACCAAAAATCATATTCTCTCTCGCAACAATGGAGCCAACGAGTAAAGGTTTATTTGGGCCTCCCTACAGAAAAGGTGTGTAGTGGATCAGCATAGCCGCTTTCAGTCGTCTTCCAGTTCACCTCTCAACTACAGGTCTGTCACGGCCAGAACCAAGCGTCGGAGTCAGCTTCCATACTCTCATCAGGTTCCGTCTGCTCAGGAAATTCAAGGTAGTACCCTTGCGATAATGGTGAAAAATGGCTGTTGTATGTTTCAAAATGCGATATATCGATGGGGAAAGACTAGATGTTCAGCTTCTCTCATGGACCAAGCCGCGGTTTAAAAGACGGTCCCGTTCTCAAATCTCACAAGCTGATCATATAACCCCGACATCTTAGAATGGAAAACTGCAGAGACCGGATAGCAAAGTTTGTCTCATTGCTGACATCAATTGCCCCAGATAATGATTCGAGATTGAGTAGTGGACTGGCTAATATGGAAGCAAGAATCAAGCTTCAAAAGGAATTGAAATCTCTTGCAGGAGAAAAAGATCTTATGGCATTGGTTCTAGCCGGATTGTCGGATAGACAAACTGCTTTCACCATCATGCTTCATGATATGCCAACTGACATCCGTGTTTATGTTCTTGATATCCTTCCATTGTTCTCATACGAGGCCGTGCTCAACTGCTTTGACGAAACTGAAAGACATCGTAACTCGCATGATCAGAGACATTATTTCAGTCCAGTTCTCACAAAAGCTATGACTGGCAACACCGATCACGGGATGAAAGGCATGGGCACTTATGACGAGAACATATATTGCTATGTATGTAATGATTTATTCATAGAATATGGGGAAGATGTCGTATGGAAGGAGTGCAAGGCACACCTCATGCACGCTGAGTGCCTTCGGCTTGAGGTTCTGAAAGGCAAAAATCCCCTCTGGGGACATTGTAGCTGCGTAGCATGAGTTGTAAGCATAATGAATGCATCTTCGGTTCATGGCCCTCGTACCAACTTAATCAGTGCTGATCTAAACAGAAGCCACCACGGCCCTTGTGATGGTACCGTGTGTCAGGTATAAGACATAGATGCAAGTAAATGATTCATGTATCTATACCTGTAAACCGTTGTTTTGATTGTGATCTGCGGGCGTGGAGATTCCATAAGCTTAATGTTTCTGTCCGGCACATGAGTTTCAATCTTAAGTGGGTTTGCGACAGAGCATGTTGACAGCTCACTTGCGTATGACTTGCTATATACTTTGGGCTAGTCTTGGTGAGAAATTGCTTAAATCTTTAACTATCTATTTATCACTACATGTCTGCGAGAGATAGGAGGTAGTGTGATAGAAGTATATTTTGTGTATACTGAAGGACAGTCACTTTCTTACATAAGGCGAGCCAAATCTTCCCACCAGACCTTGAAAGATGAATTTGGTAGCACTTCAAGCAGAAAAAGTTAGTCTGACATCCAAAACAGGCTGTACGAATAGGAAGTCTTTATACAAGCATTTGGGTAAAAGGTAGAAACAGCCGTACGTAAGCAATGTTGCTCATTCCTCGTACATATAAGTAGACAACTGTACCCTGATGGGATAACTCAAAGCAGCTGGAGTGGTAACCAAAATGAAGAGATATAGAGACGGAGCAGATGATATTCGAAGCTCACTAGCCAGAAAGAAACATACAAGTCAGCGTCATCATCACCACCATCCTCGGGATCAGAACGGTAATGATACGCTATGGCATTTTGGGTTGAGCCCATTGAATCGACAACAAGCGTTCGATTCCGGTACCACTGTAAACTATGACAACGACATTGTAAATGAAGCTAGATCATCCCCAGTGCCCGATGATAACGGCTCTGCCTACACCACCCGTGATGGTCGTTCTGGGAAGCGAAAGTTCGAGGAATCACCTTTCGAGTCCGGTTCAAACCGTTTAGCCAAGCGAGTAGCATTTGATCCTAATGCCAATTCGAACTATGGCAATGATATCACAAATGAAGCTAGATCATCCCCAGTGCCCGATGATAACGGCTCTGCCTACACCACCCGTGATGGTCGTTCTGGGAAGCGAAAGTTCGAGGAATCACCTTTCGAGTCCGGTTCAAACCGTTTAGCCAAGCGAGTAGCATTTGATCCTAATGCCAATTCGAACTATGGCAATGATATCACAAATGAAGCTAAATCATCCCCAGTGCCCGATGATAACGGCTCTGCCTACATCACTCGAGCGAAGAACTACATAAATGAAAAAGATCTACAAAATTGTGTCACCAAGGCCATTGAAGGAAATGACACCACGGCTCTCGCAGAAGTACTTCATGACTGTCCGCAAGAGCTACGTTTAGCGACCTTGGAGGGGATGGACAATCCCTTGAAATCAGTGCTCTTGGAACAGATCTCATACATAGAAACAAAAAAGGAAATCGACGACCCGAAATCTGTTTTCCCAAGGATCATGACCGACTGGTTGGCCCAGAAATACTTCAAGAACCCAATTTGTACGATATGCCAACAAGGATTTTGTAATGCAAGAAAGCAGAACCCTGTCGATGTTGAAAACTTTGTGAATAAAAGCTGTGGCTATCACATAATGCATCTTGATTGTTTTCGCCAGAGCATAATTGACAGGAAAACGCCTCTCAATGGTCCTTGCCCATGCTTTGATATATCCAACATGATGGACTATTAGTTTCCAAATTCTACATAGTTTGGGGGCGGACATCTCTGGTTACATTCCACATTCTGGGATTTCAGCTTGCCACATACTAGTCCGCTGACCCAGCTGAGGAGACGACGCCGGGAAAGCCAGAGAAGGTCGGTATCGGGTGCGCGCTATCGTTACAGTCAGGATACACGGCGGCAGCGAACAAGATCATGATGTATATACTGCCAATGTAGGAATTGGCAAAGATATCGCCGAAATATTATTCACAAGACAGTCAGGCCACCATAACATAGCATATTGCGTAATAGAGACCTCTTTCAAACAAGGTGACAGCCTGTTAGATTCCCTTTGTTTTGTATAGTTATACTGTAATTAACCTAATCATCATCTTCGCTCGCCTTTTGACTTCCTCCTTCTGTAATGATCGTATATGAGTTTCATTTGATGCTCTTCCAACGACCCGCGTAATCGTTGGCGTTGTACAATCGGTGGTTCTCTATGACACAGCTCGACGGCTAACTATTACTTAGACGAACGCAGTCCATAAGTTCATACTGTTAGATTAACTGTAGTAGAGCTAGAGTAGAGTGCTATCGGGTGATTATGAAATTGTGACAGATATATAGCAGAGAAAGAAGTTCTGAAGAGACAACCGAACAATGTGAGGTCGGCAACTATCAAAAGTTACATGCAACATCATGTCGGTGTGACTTTGTTGGTATGTCTCTCACGTTGCCTTGGACTATTCCAAGAAAATCAAGGCCGGCTCTACGGATGATCTAGGACGACAGCGGCAGGAACTAAATTAGGTGATCGTATTCATCGTCCTCTTGGTAACCCCCTGTGACAACCAATCCCGTACGAAGGTTCAGGATATATGTCCAGCTCCAGTAATCAAACAACTACACAATGGTCTCTGCCGGGAGTGCAAGACGGCTCAGCCGGATCCAAACTTCATAGTTATGGTTCGAATGTTTCTATCACGTATTGGGGCTTTTAAGGCAACGGCTGAAAAAGGACTGCTCCCTTGTAGAGAGCTTAATTTCCCCAGGGGCGGTTTACAAGCTAATGGGAGGCTGTCGTACGGAAGACCTGGGGACTCAGATCGACCTGTCTGCTTCTCAACGACGGTTGTCCAACAGTCCTCAGAGGTGGATGGGGCTTTGGTTTCGTATTGTAGGTATCGGAGGAACCGCCTTACACCTATTGATGCCGTGGAGGCAATTTTGGCTAGTATCCCATGTAAGGCGACGACAAAATGCTGCTGCATAAAGGCGGCACAAATCACTAGTGTCTAGCAACAGGGCTTTTGATAGAGCATTTGGTACATTACGTGCGGCCAGTAACTCCCCGTATTAGAATTTTTCAATGGATTAACAAATTGTGCCAATCTTGTGTCCAAATCTAGAGTGCAGATCGTATGATGGTTATCACTTTCAAAATCGCACGTATTGGCTGACCGAGATACCAGTAATAAGGTCACGTAGGACCTCTACTCCTTGGTACGCGGTGTCAACTCTTACAGCCAAATTTTGACTCATGACATAGATATCGATGCCGGATCAATTTGAACTCTATGAGCTATATAAAGTCGAATCTTTGAGCATCAGGTGCCCGTGTATCTCTCTCATCGACAACAGGGGGCGTTCTAGATTTTAACATGATAGAGCTAATGGGCGATTATGAACACTTTCAGCAGCTGGCGTTGCGGCCACACACAAGAACATCGCTAGCACTGATGTCAGCAGCAACGCGAGTGGCTCAGAAACGTTTTGAAACTTGTACTTCGAGTCTTGTCCACGATACCTTGACATCGTTTCCACCTTGCCAGAGGGATCTTCGAGTTGATATTTACGAGTCTCTGCAAGACCTCGTCGGCACGGTCGACGAGAGCTGTATAGAGTCTATGAAGAAACTGTCACGACTAGAAAGACCTTTAGAGAGCAGCAGGATTACTCAATCGACGTGGCAGCTGATACGCGGCGGTCACCTTGGTAGTGATATCGTGGATGATTATTTACAACTACTGCGGACTTCAAGCCAAAACGTAGAGATTGTTCCCTGCCGAATGCTTTCTGAGGATCGAAACTCTATTCAGAGAGCAGATGGGGTTGGACGTCCGACCATCATTCCGTTCTCTAACAACGGCCATTGGGCGTTCGCCGTTGCATATCCTGATTGCATTCACTGGTACGATAGCACACCTACAAATGCTATGAGCGTGCCTCTCTTTGACGACACCCGGCCCGTTATAGGGGGGTGGCAGGGTCCAACTTACAGTAATCCTGCAGACGCGGGTGTCTTCATGCTTATGGGTATCAAGCTCATATGGCAGCGTAAGCCTCATCTTGGCCGTGAAGTTGCAGAAAACATCATCCAGGTTTTTCGTGCTGGCATATTTATAGAGCTCCTTTGTCGCAAGATCAACCCATGGTCTACCAACCTACATAGTGTTGACCTGGATCGAGTTGTAGAAACGGGGGATTTATCCTTTATCATTGAACATATCAGTCATGAATCTACTCTAGCTCATGGTCAAGGGGAGCCTACTACAGCAGAAGACGGTTTGTTTGTAACAGAACCTACAAATGAGGTTGTATCTCCGTCTCCCGCTGGCCTAAACCTGACAACAGAAACCACAATATCGCCGAGCAGAAACCTAGCGCCGCCACGCGGAAGGAATTCTGACATTCCATCAGGACATATCATTCCACAGACGCAGCTTACAGCCAAAACGTCACATAAGAAAAGACCGCGCCCTACACGCACGGAAGATGGAGCAGACAGCTGCTCAGTTACTTTTCTCGACGACCGTAGAGTCATTTTGGACAATCTTTCGCACGCCATCCACTTAAAGAGAACTGCATTGGCGTCTTGTAATAATGATTTATCTGTTCTACAGGCACTTCTCCGATATCCGAGAACAAGTGGGAACCTTCATCGTCGATACCTGGCTGTGCTATTGCACAAGATGACAAAGGATGCTAACGCCAAAAAGAAGATGGCATCGCTTAGGGAGGATGCTGCCTTGAAAAATGATTTGTGGAGCTCGAGGCTCTGGAAAAGGATCAGCGATGTTGGCGTGAAACACGGTTTAGGACCTTATGTCACACTCTGTGCGTTCAAGAATGACTTTAGTGGTTATCGGTTATCAAAGGAAGCGCAAGATCCTCTCGTAAAAAAATTAGAAGAACGACTGTCGGATAGAACGGACATGTTGTATACGTGGCTGCTAAAAGCCGGCGGCTTGTGCGACAAGATACTACGCGGGCCCACACCTGTCGCTCTATTCAACATCGACAAGTATGACTTCAAAGCGGAGTTTGAGATAACGGAGGATGAATACGAGTCATACCTTTGTACAGACCCGATTCTAGGCACCGAATGAATCATCATTCACCACAGGACAGCATAATTTGATCATAGATGTTGACTGTTTGTCTCCACAAATGGGCCCAGAAGCCGCTTCGATTTAGGTCCCACGTGTCTTCTCTCGCTTATCTGGTCAGGGTCCTGATGTTACGTGACAGAATTAGCCTTTTGTTAAACCTATGATCCACATCGCCTAACGACGCTTTTTTGAGGTCGCTTCGTTTGTCAACACAACTTTTTAACTTGCGCTGTCTTCTCCAAGAGAACGATGGCTTTATCTTGTCCCTACTGTTCAGTGGTCAACATCGTACTGCAGGATCAAAAATTAGACAATTTCTCTTTACATTCCAGATCCTGAATACTTGCAGAGCCCCAAAACCTTGGTTGCAAGAATAATACTGTGTAACTACTGATATATTGGTTAATCTTGTGGACATAGCAGGGGCCCGCACCGCTTGCTGGGTATAGCAGACGACATCGGCTTGCTAGGTAGCTATTCTTGGGTCTGACAAAAATGTCTTCTTATGAGGTATCTGAGGAATATGAGCCGTTCTGTGCACATTACAAAACCAAAGTAGATAGGTTTTCAAGATTATAGAATACCTACAAATATATACCTCATATCACAAATTTCATATGAAACCTATTGACTTGACCAGGTCTTCGCCAAAAGACTGGATGGTGATGAGTAATCCAGTCGCAATAGAACATAAGAGGAGGCTGAAAAGCGACATCGCTTCGTTTTGGATTCCCGCGCTGTCGGCTTGTCCGTGCATAGGACATGGTCGTATGATTTATTGATCAGGAGATTGAACATCCATATTAGCCAATGATATGGGTTTCTGTTTCCATGCCACAACTAATGTTGGACCATTGTGGCTTGCAGCTAGCGTATTTTAGGCTTGTTATCTCCTGGCTTGCTCGTACACTCGCAGCCGAGTTCCAAGGACACACAATCTCGGGTTCAGAGACGTAGGCTAACTTAGTCACTTACTCTTACTACCATTAACCATAGACACAGTCAATAAGGAAAAGGTTCAGCGATGGACCTCCAAATCCTGTTCGAGAGAGGAATACTCTCGCACTGCAGGAAGTAGATAAAGCTGTGAGCGCTTCCCAGTCTGTAAGCTTTGGTGGGAAGTGATGCACGAGAAAAGCCGAAGTATGCTAGAAGCTGCACCTGGCAACCAGAACATCGCGACAGGGGTATCAGAGCAATTATCGGTGCCCCGCACCCCTCCCATGAAACGGTTCATGGGGTAACACAAAGCGTCAGTTTCCTTCGTCTTTCTGAAAAGATGTGATCATGATTGGTGAGGTTTTGTTGGTGGCTTACAGAAAAAACGTTTCATGAAACCCCGCAACCAAGGAGTGGCACTTTCATCTCACACTTCTCCCAAGCTCCATTATGACAGCCTATTTCATTTCGCGGCTGCGGTCTTGCCCAATGGCTACACCCTACTGGGTGAGGAAAACACTGCGTTAGCATTGTTGCTATCACAGCGGGCTCGCATACATGCCATGCTACTTGTACAAGGAGCGCTGCCTCTCGAGACTTTTTCTCGCCTCCAGAAGCATTCAGCTCAATTACAGTATATTCACCGCTTGCATTTATGCCTGTTCTTCAACATCCGTCATCTAAGAACTAAGTAACAAAGAGGTGTGTTCCGCCATTGGGCTCCATTATCACTGCAAAAGCTGATCTGACCAAGTTCGACTGCCTTTTATCGCTCTCATCATGTCTAGTAGCCATATCACGGCAATCGCCAACTCCGTCGCTCCCGGAGATCAACAGAACAGAAGCTATCATCTCAAAATACAAGAGCTACCACTTCCAGCCCCTCAATCTTACGGAGTAAGCAATGGGATTGGAGGCCCTCTCGTCACATTCGCTGATGTGGAACTGGTAACCGAAGGCAAAAACATGAAGGAAGAGTTGGAAAAACATAGCCACGTTGTCGTTTGCTCGATACGTCGAAGCAGAAAGAGTAATGGAGAGTTGCTCACGTCTTCAGGCCAACACAAAACACCACTCTCGGGCACGCTGGTGGCTGGCCATTATATTGATAAAGGCAAGACTGGCAGAGAGATCTGCTTATTTAAATTCCCAAGCTTGGTCTGTCAAACTGTTGGGGAGGTCCGCCTCGAATTTGGGTTAGTTCGGTATGATCCGACAAGCGACCAGGAAACGAAACATCTCCCGTATTTGTGTACAGTCGAGAGCGAACCTTTTATTGTTCGCGAGTCTCCGAATAATGGAGGAATCTAGCTGGGAAGATACATATCCTTTCCCAATAAGAATGATTGCATTTTTGTGTTCCCCATAACGAAGTCCCTATCATACTTCCCGGAGAAGCGGAGATTTACGCTGACCCTGTTTACCCTGTACTTAAAAAGGGTGTTCAAGGTAAAGACGAAGCTGCAGAGACTAAGAAGTACGGCTCTGCAGAAATCTCTCAAATCCACTTACCTTGACTAAACAAGTTTACGTGAAGACCAATCACTATCTTTACCGATGTTTTGTACGTGGTATGTCAGGGCAAATTTTCACTTGGAAGGAAATTTCAAACCTATGACACAATCCATTCGTGCCCCCTGTACCTTTCACTAACAGCCGCCACTTCGTCCGTTCTTGGCACATATGGCGAATGTCACGTCTGACTCCTACTTCATAACCAATGTGTGTACTGTATAGCATCAAGGACTCTTGCAGGGGTGCTTCGATTTCGTCCTCAAATCATCTTTCCACGCAATTGAGCCACTTTACTGCAACAAGCCCGAATTCACCTCTCCTAAAGATATATAATACCCTGTCGCGTTCACTAGTCACTGTCGGTCTCACATTGTCTAGACCGAAAGAATGAAGGCGGTTGTTTGGGCATGGTTACTTCCATTGGCATACGCCACCTGCTCTTCCCAGTATGCCATATGGATATCACCAGACAGGTCTATGCTGAGTGAAACGTTGGGAAAGGCTTTGCCCGGCGTAGACTATGATCAAGTGGCAATGTTAAATCCAGGTATCGATGTCAACAAGATGACGGTTCCTGGGAGGAGATATAAGATCCCGTATCATACAGATATGAAAATCGTCCCACCAGCATCATGGTCCAATGACTGTCCAAAAATGTTAGAGCTTGACGGTCAGGAATCTACAAAAATCTCAAGTATCGGCCCTCTGAAATCAGTACCCACTAAGAATTACAATGGTCTACCGCCATACCAAACAATTCAACTGTCTCTGCGCACAGAATCTTTCGGTGACGGCTTAATACCAAGGGCAGGGCCAGACAGCGCTACTGATGAACCGAAGGCTACAGAGACGTCTGGGAAAACCAAGTCGCAAACAACGCCACCTTCGGCGACGGGTACAGAGAGATCTGTAGTATGCCGAGAGGAAACGCATCCTTCGGTGCCAAAGTTTGAATCAAGTCGACAATCCAGGGTTGAGTTTGTGAGGTCTTTTTGTGAAAAACTCGAACGTGTTACCGTCGATGCAAATAATCCTATGGAGTCATCAACCTATGGAGATATTTCCATTGGGCTGCGGGTACTGCCCACCTGTCCAAGTCACAGCATTGGATCGAAAGATGTAAAGGTATGCCGAAGGGTTTTAGAGAATATCATGGACGAATGTACTGAGTCGGGTGGGGTGTACGGCAATTCTTGTGTAGTGTACTATTTGTTTACAAATTGATGTATCCTGACCAAAGTCGAGGGAAGGATTATAGTTCCAGTCACACAGCTTTTCTTTCAAGAACATAAAAATAAAGAGGTTATGCATATATTAGTAACATGATGAAGCCATGACATGCTGCCAGCCACTGTATTCATAAGGATATCAGCGAAACACGTGTTGATACTTATGTGCCATGCTGGTTCTATCTGGTTCCTATTAAGCATAGCTCTCCGGATCCTCTTATCTGCTCACGCATAAGCCGCGATAACATGTAATCTCGAGCTAAGTCTAAGAATCTCTGATCCATCTTGAATAGCATGATTGTCAGCGGTCCTCACACGCTAACACCCTGATACTCATAGTTCGGCCTTCGGCCTCCAGAGCTGGGATTGACAGGAGGAGATAGTGCACTAATAGTCGGAGCCTTATCACAAAAGTACGAAAGCCGTTAACAGTATAAGGATCGTGTTCTGATATGGCCTCTTCCCACCTCCATGGAGTTCGCGAACTTGCATCCTCGTCCAACGATACCTCTGTGAATCGAAGGCTGTCTGTTTCGAAAACCTTGGCCTCTGGCGTATCAGACTTGCCCCTCGATGATACGCAGTTGCTCCTTTTGATTCGATGGTTGATAAGCCATAGCGTATCCAATCCTCCAAATCTCACACCGTATACAATATAGGAGCATAAAGAGTCGAGGCTGTTGATCCAGGGAGACTCTTGTATGCTCGAGGCCCACATAGGATGGTACTGCCACCCTACATGCCGTATTTGCATCAGGCTTGGGGGTGTGTCGAGGGGAACAACATCACCCAGCAAGGCCCAGTCTAGCATGCTCGGATCATCGAGCTGCAGAATGAAGAGATCCTCGCTAGGGGATACGATGATAGTGCGCTTCCGAGACGGTGGATTGTCTCGAACGCTCACCCTGGCTTCCCTAATGCCGTGCCTCGGCTTCGTGTGAACAACCATGGGCTCAGTAGGCCGGATGATATCCCTCATGACGCTATGTGAATGTTTACATGCATTCCAGAGACCCGAGTCGATGAGATAGGTCGAAGGGTTGTTCTTCGTCCACGAAGCAACGGTTGCATCCAAGGTACTGGCGGCGCTAGGTACCGGACCGAATGTCCACTTCGGAGCCGTCAGATAGTAGGTAGCGGCCCACGGGGCTTCACTGGAATGTCCACCGTGCAACTTACCACCTGAATCACTGCTGAGGCTAAATATTTGCACACCAGGTCTTGTGGGGCGAACAGCGAAGCTCCAAATTTCGGTTTGAAGCTCTACGGGAAGTCTTCTAAAAAGATGAAATAAATCGGGCATTATTTCCAAGCATGGATCAGGTCAAGCAAATGGTCACGAAGACAGCATGGCGAGAAGTGTTATCTAAATTCCCGGCCCATGTTCCCCACAAGCGAATGACACGATAGAAGACCGATCAGGATTCGCCATTACGGGATACTGGCGATCTGCTGATAACGCTTGTTATTGCCGATTTCATGTGAATCTTGGGTGCTCTGAAAGCACCTCTGCAGCGTACCGTCCCATATCGCTGTAATGGTGCATCAACAGACATCAGCCTGTGTCGTCTTGTACGGTACAGTACAGTACATACCTACGCTACAGATCTTCAAAAGTAGTTTCGCAAAGTCGCAAAATATCCAACTTTTGAATATACGGACAATTCTAGACAATACAGGCCATGAAGTGATTGGAAGCTCTGTACAAGTCTTCGAGTCTTGGAAATGCCGTATGGCTGACCTAACACGGCCGACTTTTGTATGGGTGGGTCATGTATGCACTAAGTCAGAATCAGAAGGGCATTGTTGAATCCCATCAAGGACATCCCACAATCAAATACGACCGGACGTGGAGCAGGCAAAGGAAAAGATGGCGTCGAAGCGCCGATGGAGCTCCAAAGAGGCTGTCGTCATATACTTGACGGAACTCCTGAGAAACCCTTATAAGATGATGGGATCGAACGTAGCAGAAAGATCACACTGCCTGGTGGATGCTTCGCGATAGCATATCCAAACAGAACCTGACCAACTCTTCCCATAGGATGACTTGGAATACTAGTGAAAAGGCTCGCGAGCTCTTCGCAATCCAAGTATGCTGTATGGTATTAGTGTACCCTTCAATTTGCTTTCGGTTCTGGGCGCAGTCCACCAATAAAAAGACGGGAGGGAAGCATGCAGTACATGACAAGTTGATGTATATATCAGCGGTAAGCTCGGGTTCGGCATTCAACGTTTAGCTACTGTAAACCCAAATCTATTTGATTCATCTCCTACATGGCCTTTTTGTTCATCAAGACTCTGGAGAATAGAACTGACAGGAAACATCATACCAGCTTCTCTACACGGCTCAGGTTATCAATATTATGCTAGGCATAGTGAGAGGCGGGATTGGACAGCATGCTAGCGGTCTCAGCGACAAAGAAATAGTTCAAGGGTTCCAAACATGGTATTTCGGGGAGCTGATATACGCCGTACTTTCATGCCTCGTTAAAACATCTGTAACTATGTACCTCCATCAGCTATTTATCGCCAAGGTCAACAGACCTTTGCTTAGGACAGTCTTGATGGTCTGTCTGGTAGGCGTTTGGGCAGTGTCGATTGCATTCTTTTTTGCCAGCATTTTCCAGTGCTCCCCTGTTGGCTTCTATTGGAGCCAGTTCAGCCGCCCTTCCAAGACAGGGAAGTGTCACAAAGACATTGTACCTGTTGTAGGGATAGTACTTAGCGCTGTTTTGGCGCTCAGCGACTGGGCCCTATCTTTGGTGCCTGTAATCAGTCTATGGAAAGCATGCTTACCGCTAAAAACTAAAATTACGATAGGAAGCCTGACGAGCTTATTAGGGGGAACGTGAGTTACGATTTACATTCCTATTAACTTTCTGCACTTCCTACTTCCCCGTAGCTCAAACAGCTGGCCATCTATAGCCATGTCATTTGGTATCTGACTGACAAACCTGATCGAGGCAGGGCCGGCGGGGTGATGTTGGTTCGGATTTCCTCCATCAAAATGCTGAAACTCTCCGACGACTTTCTTTATGAAACAGTGTAGGATACAGGCCTCTAACCCACCTTTATTTTTGCTATTCACTCACTTCTGTACAGCGATGTGGCGAGATGGACCATTATAGAGGCGACACTAGCAATCGTGGCGGGATGTTTACCCACCATTTGGCCATTAGTAAAACTTGCGAGATCCCGGCGCGCCTCATCAAGCTGTCACCGAGCAGCAAGCGATGTCCCAGGTCGTGGCACTCACGTTGAAGGAGGCTTGGAGAAAAGAATCGTCCCTCCCGATCGTAAAAGCGTGCTTATTACAACAGAGATCCATACATCCCATCGTGTTGTCGAAAGTCCCAGCGACCGGCAGGATAGGCCGTTATGGTCTTGATGAGCAGCAATGCGTAGTAGACAGAAATTGAATGTTTTACATCGTCCATGACATTCATTGAGGGTTTTGAAATCTTTCCAAAGAAAGAGAGCATATGTGAGTTGCGGGTCCGAGTAAAGCCTAGCCAGAGAACGAAGTGATAGCTTTGAGCAGCCTGGGCACTACCCTGTTCCTGAAACGAAGGAAGCTTGCCGACTCTGACGGTAATTGAGTGTATGGGCCCATCCGCTATTTACAATAAGACCATCTTTAGCCTGTCTTGGCCAATCGCTATCTGGCAAATATTTATATGTATATGCACACCATATAAGATGTACGCATCAAGCTTGTATGTTGTCTACTGAGTGACAAAATTATTTATCGTCTGAATTTGACATTTCCATTGGGACTTTTAGTTTGTCAAGTGAAAGCTACCCCTCCATACCATCATCCGAGCTCCACACATCATCATCCAGATATCCTAATGTCGAAGCCTCATGGGAATCTCCACAACCGTACGTGTCACCATCGCTCGTAGGGCTGTTCAAGCTACCACCTTTACTACTATTGATGCTAGATAAGGTGCTCCAGTCATTGGGCAGATCGTCGTCCGAGTCTTCCATCGATAAATGCCACTCCACCGCGATCTTTTGCAGCTGGGGCATCTTGGTAAAATACGTGAGTCGCTGGACGTACTCCAACAATTGTCCGCACTGGCATTCATCCCTTTCCACCTTGATTGTGAGATTGTGAACCAACATCTCGACTGGAACAGCGTCATCCCAATCGCCTAACACATCGTCCAAGAAGCGGGATAAGCCACCGAGAAAGATGACAAAGGAGTTCTCCTCGTAAAAGACTCGTCTGGCCTCAAGCAGAATGTGTTTTCGCAAGTCGTCCTTGTCGAGGAACCTTTTCAAAAGAAGAAACCTCCCTATGCTCTCCTCATCCGACCAAGCTATAGGCTCTTGTATCAAGATTGGTTCATCTTTGTTCACTAGGCGCTCATTGAAAATGGCTCGGCGATCATCTGACGGCATCTTGTAAATGTTGTCAAGGGTCGCTCCAAATTGTGACAACATGAGGTCGTCTTCGGCAATGGAAATCTGCATCTCTGTCTGTTTGCGAAGTATCGAAAACGGCTGGCAAAAAGACGTTAGAACCTGAGGCAAATACTACGACAGCCAGTCATTCATTTCCGTATATGTGCAGGGTTCGCTATCACACACCTGCAGGGACCTTTGTATAGCTTGTACTGGGCGGGAGAAAAAGTCGCAATGTCCGTTGTTTTGCATTTCTGGTTTCTTCGTGCTTGATGCCAGAACAAGTATCAAGTTATAGTAACAACTCTCTGGCAAGACTGATAATATTTTCGATGTGGAGACCACCGAGAACGGTCAACTACATGGCGGCCTTTTAACGGTGTCAAAAACTCGCGTATCTTGTTGAACAGGCAATATACTAGACCCCGTCCAGGCGTTGTACGTGTGAGAGCACGATGCTGAATCAGATCCGGTTTTGGCTACGGCATGCGACCTCATATGACCTAAAATGCCACATGTGACTCGTTAATATCTACTGACAGTCCTAGGCTATTGCTTACTGTGCTTTGCTTATGTGCATAACTCGGACGCTCCAAGAGCAGACAGCTGACTGATTAGCTTCTGGACGAGGCCACTTGGGACCAGTACTGGGTAGCAACAATCATTATCCTGAGTTTCTATTCTGTACAGTATTGTACTGTCAATCGGTTTCTACTTTGAACGCTATAAGCCGTTGTTTCAGTAACGGGACACATGATGAGCCCTATATTTACTATAATGTGGTAATGGAAGAAGTAGAGTTTAGTGTTCGATTGTTATACCTATCCTGGACAAAGCCGAGACAACACGCGATTGCGCTCGAAACGTCGAGATAAAGATAGAGGTCAGTATGGAAATCCTCACATGGACGACGCTAGCTTACAACGGTCTTGGTGGCCTCGTTGCACAGTTGCAAGCGAGCAGGACCCGAAGCATTAAGACTTTGATACTGGATCCAGTAGGGACTGTGGGCAGATGCATATTCAATTCAAAACCAATTACGTCTAAGCCCTTCAGAAAGTTTAGGTTCGAGACCAGGTATTTCTATTAACAAAGTGAGGCACATCATTCTGCACTGAAGAGTAATTTGTGACATCGGTGCACTTCCAACATTCCTATAGGACTACCAGACTTCAACGACTCAAGACGATACTACGCTACCCGGAGAACCACCTTGGTCATCCTCCATCTCAGCTGCTAGCTGCGGTCGGCACCAGGCTCTTCTGTTTCATCTCATTCCTCCTGTAGAGCTCCGCGACGCTTGGAAGGACGTCGTCGTCATCAGTGCTCAGGGACCTATGCAGAGATCGATATGAGGAAGCTCCACAGTTATCCTCCATATCTGAGGTTATGTCCTTCCGTAGTGACGTTAGCAGGGTGTTTAACGTTTGCCAGATCACGTACAACTGGTTTCCCTGTATATGCCGTTCCTAATCTGTTCCCTCGTCTCTTTCGTCTTGGAGGCCTCAGTAATGTAAGATTCCATGATTTACCGATCATAAGCTCTTGAGCGCGGCTGGTCAATTTACGGCGGCGCTTGTCTCGCAACATAGTCTCAGCCTTGGGGTTTAGAGAATTCATTTCTGGACCTATCTCTGACCTAACGTGGCTGTAAGGGGTTGAGGAGTTCTTGCCATTTCTTCTGCGACCCTTTTGGACTTTTCCGCTTGTAATAGAATGCGTCCTATTGTCGGCGCCTCCGTTATTAGAAGCTTGAATGACAACTCTTCTCTGACTTTTGGTCATGACATCTGTTATGCCATGCATTGCCTCTTGAGGGATGAAACGTTGCAGGATTCTCGTAATGTTTTTAAAGGCCATTAGTTCAGATGAACAGAAGGCTTGGGCACGTTTGTGACATCGAACAAATCTTTGAATGGATGAAGAGTCTTGCCGACGTGCGGCCTCTTATATTGATATTTGCCCATGCACGTAGCCGGATGACTGGAGGTAACCGAAGTTACACAGCCTCACTCTTTCTTTCTATAATACATGTATCTGGATGCTATGGCTGTGAAAGCCTAGACGTACCTCTTCCGGCGATCATGCTACGGATCCGAAACATGATGGCAAGGGAAGATGTCTCACAAGCCACTTGTGTTGACTTCTGTTCTTTGAAACAGGACATTTGATGAATAGGTTAGCCGCCACCGATCAGTCGATTTCCTCATGATATGACGTTATGTAGACGAGGGGGCACGTCGAAGACAATGCTTGCCAGTCACACATGAGATATTATAGCCGGCAACTGCTGTCTAGCAACTAACCGCTCATCCCAATGTAGTTTATGTATTCTTCAGGCACCTCAGGCAGATGGAAGTGGAAGTGAAGCAAACAGTAGCATCAAATTTCCCACCAGATATAGATGACACAGCTAAGAATGCAACGACAGTCCGCAGAAGCAGTCCTAAACAGACTTCAAGAGGCTTTAGGGGAGAATTTGACCGGGACTCCAATGTTTCTGGTTCCTCAAGCTCCGGCAGTGGGTTAAAAACGGAGTAATCATCACACTTGACACCTTTGACAAATCGTAGGCTAGAACAGTGATTTGAGGCTCAGTGAGAGATTTTGGCACAAGCTACTATGCTGATGCGGTCGAAAGCGAAGCAACAGATTCTCAGGTGGATATGTGTATTCAAAGGAAGTGTTCTAACCTCACACAAATAGCGCAGTTACATTTCGAGACGCGCTCGGTACGTAGAATCAGCCCTTGTCTCACTATTGGCGGCGCCGAGTTCTGCTCGCCTACAACATCAGCCATCTTTGATAACAAAAGGGCTTTTACGCGACAGGTCGGTGATATAAAGAGGTATTTGTCCAGTCTTTGTGTTAATAAGCGAAAATTCACCTGCTCTTTCAGAAAGGTACCCTGGCTGGGCGCAGGTTTTGCGCTAAGGAACCTGCATCTGTAAAGTTCTTGTACTGCTTTCATCAATCATTCCGACCCAAACATACCTTGTTCTTCGGACTCTCTTCATATTATCCTCGTTTGGCTTCTGGATTTTGAGAGGTTCAGGGTTCTGAAAAGAATAGCGCCAAGTCAACAGGGAATACTACGCGTATGTAGAGCCAGAGTCCATTTCGCTTACTCCGTCGTCGGGCTTCCTCAACATTATCGTCGCCACAAGAAAAGATTTCAAAGGTTTTCGCCATGACCCTTTGTTGCCTACCGTCACTTTTCGTACGTTCCCACAAAGGCGACAGCAACATCTGGAACGATCATTATCGCTCGGTACAGCAACGTATTAAAAGTGCGTTCCAGCACAGCAGAATCATTTTTCGAACGACGGGGGGAAACCGCCAGGTGCCCACTTCGATCCATGGTGCAAATGTTCTCTCGTCAGGGAAAGTCACAGATACGCTCAATACCACGAGATACGTGCCAGGCCACACCAGAATTAACCATGAACGCGTCGCGCAACAGCACGCAGTCCCTGTCTCAGTGGCCCCTCACAAAACACAGCAACACGTCGACCGCGGATGTCAGACTGACGACTGTCAGATCTTACCGCCACTGACAGGCAACGTAGTCTGGGAACTGTTTTTAGACGAATGCAGAATCCCAAACGGGAGGCCGCCCAAGTCCCTTTCTTCACCTCCACCTTATTTAGCTGGAGATAATCTTGAGTGCTACAGAGGGAAGGAGGAAAGACAATAAAAGAAGCAAGAGAGAGAGGCATAGGAAATGGGTTAGCACGAGAGGATGTGTGAAATTATACTTTTGAATAGTATTCTTTACATAGCTTTGAGTGTTTTCGGTACTCAAGAGACTTAACTGGTACTTCACTTGGAGTCTGCCTATCCCTACCATACAAGATAGGTGAACTGACGGCACTTTTGTTCTTTTGCAAAAACTCCATTACAAAAGCCTCTTTCGTATGTCTGCACCTCTTGAGCTACGATTCCGCCGTATGTCGAATGGGATCTCCCACGTAGCAACATTGACCCATTCCCCAGGATCGCATGTCCGCACATCATACCCGTAGGCCATTGTTAAAGTGAATACACTTTTACCACTACTTCAATATCGAATGCCGGTTTGAGAATTTCTAATCCTGGTCAAAGAGATTGTTCAAAGCCACTCTGTGAGATCCTAGTCGATAATTTGGGATAGAATCGACAGACAATATTAGCACTTTAGCATGCCCAGTATCTAGGCAGGATACCAGGGCAGGCCTTAGTGCGTCTTTTTACTTTCCAAACAAGTGTGGACCAGTTTCAGTTATCAGACGATCTTGACCGTTCATCAAATCCGCTCCGTAGTCCACATCTCGCCTCGACCACACGTACGTTCCCAAGTGTTGATCGGCACATATCGGCCCCTTGCTGGCGCACTTTATTGCTTGTATTTAACACATCTTTCTCTTCCTGCCATAGTCCAGAGCTATAGTATGAATCAAAGTAGCTGACGCTTTCCTCTAAACACACACACAACCTGGGAGATTGAGTGTTCACAACCTCAAACTATGGCAGAGTTTATTGTCCAAGATCAAGCGCTTACTGCCCTAAAGGGCAGCGTTATTGTCGTTACAGGTAAGCTTGAGGACTGTCGGGTTCCGGCTTCTATCCTCCACGGATCGACCTCACACCCTTTCCATCTGCCCGTCTTTTTTATTGAACCTTTTCGTTGCTAAATGCCCTGATATAGGCGGTTCTTCTGGCATAGGCTTAGCTACTGTCGAACTCCTTCTTTCAGCCGGGGCTTCGGTAGTGAGCGGCGACTTGCAATATCCCCGAAATCAGATGAATGGTTCGTTCAAATTCGTCAAGACGGACGTCACCATATGGGATGAGTTGCTAGGTCTCTTTGGCGAGGCCAAGGAGCTACATGGCCGCATCGATCATGTATTTGCCAACGCTGGTATTGGCCCACGAGCTGACTACTTGGCTACGGAGCTTGATCGTAACGGCAATTTGGTCGAACCCTCAAGCCAGAACCTCGATGTCAACCTCAAAGGCGTCATCAACACGTCCACTTTGGCAATTTACCATATGCGACAGCAGCCAGAGGGAGGAAGTATTGTTATTACTGGATCTGCAACCAGCCTACAAAGGTTCCGGGCAGCCGATTATGGTACGTTGAAAGGAAAGGCTCGCACAAACGACGTTATCAACCAGCTGACGCGGGCTAGCCACTTCTAAACACGGAGTTCTCGGCTTTGGTCGAGGACTTGTGCCTCTCCTTAATTCCGCTCACTTGCCGATACGGGTCAATACCTTGGCACCCAGCTGGACTGATAGCAAGATCCTCCCATCCTTGAAAACACTGCTGAGTAACGTAGATATCGATGCACAGCCAGCCTATGAGGTGGCACAATGTGCGTGTTATCTCATGGCCGATAAGTCTATGAATGGGCAGCTCATCCATATCCAGGGTGGAAAATACACCGAAGTCGATAATGCCATTCTACTCCCGGCTTATGAGAAGATCAACGGTGATGGCTGTCCCAGTGAGGATAAGGCTTTCGAGTTACTCGTAGCACCAGCTGCGTGATCTGTGATGTACAGCTCCTTCGACCCTGCTTTGATTTCCGTACTTTTTACAGGGCAGCAAAGGGACCGCGTTCCAAGTACATTGTGCTCGCTCTCTGCCATAGTATACGACGTCCAATAGAATCCTATGTTTTATTTTCGTCCACAAACAGAAATGTGGCCTTGAACTATTTTAAACCATAGAACATCCTGTAGAGAGGGACGTGGAGATAATCAACGATACCACTAAAGCTTCTCTTACTCGAATCAGAGTGTGACTACATAGCCTATGTTTATTGCTGGGCTCCGGCGGCTGTAAGATGAATGTAATAGAACACCATTTAGTTATGCGGACGTAGAATGTGATAGGGTTTATTGATCTTCACACTGTACGTCCTCATTTGTTATAGTTATTACTTTCATGCGTGCCAAGAGGTTTATTTTCTATTTTATGTCTCGTCCTTTTCATCCTTTGAGACTGAAGGTGATATAGGCCATTGAGTAGATGCTACCCATTGTGGCATTATTATAGGTCGACTCTCTCATTCTACGTTCGACATCCCCTTGCAGCAGATGTCATCAACGGTCATGGTCGTTTGAATGTACGCGAGAAAATTACATTTTATCCGTTCAAAGTGCGAGGAGTGGCCGAGATTGATATCCAGGGCCCCTAGAGACGTACTTGGTCTGAAGTATCAGCTAAATACGGCTGGGTCTTCATTTTACCTTTGCCGCTTCTTTATACTCTAGCTCGGCGCTATAGAAGGTAGACGCTATTCATTCGGTCTTGTCTCAATGGTCGAACAGTTTAGCTTGGTGCTATATTTCCTCTACCGGCGTACTTACTGGGAATAATATAAGCTCGGCCAGGTCTTGTATTCCTTGATTCAGGAACCACTGTTATATCACAAGCCTCCTCAACGACAACATGTTCTGTAACATGTTGAACCCTTTTCTAAAATTTATCTTTTTACTGATTGCGTCCCAGCCTCTGCTGGCTGTTGCAGAGGTTGATGCCTTACAAGTGTATCAGAGACAGCCTCTACATAGTGACAGAGCATATGCAAATATGGTTTACTTCGTCAATTGGTATAGTAGCCTTGGATTCCACTCAGATCCATACAGCTTTGGACTTTTAAGCTTGATTATGACTCGATAGGTACTGACCTTCTATGTATATAAGGGGCACATATCAAAGAGACTTTCAACCACAAGACCTTCCTGCATCGAGTGTAACACACGTGTTATACGCGTTCATGAATATTCAGACTGATGGCACTGTGTACGTACATGTGGAATATGTCAGACATACGAGTAGCACCGATTTTGACACTATGCAGATTCTCGGGCGACACATATGCAGATTTGCAAAAGCCTCACGAGGGTGATTGTAAGTAGTTCACACCCATCACCCAATGCGCCAACCTCCTTGGCGTACCTGGTCAAGGTTGTTCAATTTGCGAACAGTCGGTCGCTAATAGATATCCAATATAGCGTGGCAAGAAAGTAGCGGAGAAAACGCGTTCGGGTGTGTGAAGCAGCTCTTCCTGCTCAAAAAGGCTCACCGCAAACTGAAAGTCCTTCTGTCGATAGGCGGCTGGACTTGGTCCACAAACTTTGCCACTACTGCAGCTAGTGCAGCCAGTCGATCTACGTTTGCCAAGTCAGCCGTGAGGTTTGTGAAAGACTGGGGCTTCGACGGCATCGATATTGACTGGGAGTACCCAGCTACCACTGAGGATGCTTCCAACATGGTACTCCTCCTCGAAGCAGTGCGAGCCGAGCTTGATGCTTACGCTTCTGAGCACGCACCAGACTACCACTTCCAACTTACCATCGCCGCTCCAGTGGGTTCTGTCCACTACGGCAAGTTACGGCTGGCGGATCTTGGCAGTAGGGTTGATTACATCAATCTCATGGCTTATGACTATGCTGGGTCCTGGAGTCCTGAAGCTGGTCATAATGCCAATCTATATGCGAACACAGATCTTCCCCAGTCTACCCCATTCAATACGGACGACGCAGTCAAAGCTTACCTTGATGCCGGAGTTCCTGCCCATAAGCTTGTACTTGGCATGCCTATATACGGTCGATCCTTCATCGGTGCATCTGACATGGGACAGCCATATTCCAGTGTGGGACTTGCCAACCAAGCGCTGGGTAGCTGGGAAGCTGGGGTTTGGGACTACAAGGCTTTGTCCAAGCAGGACCTTGCAGTGATGTACGACGAGAAGGCCCAGGCATACTACGGCAAGTCCCGATCTAGCGCGGGTATCTACTCGTATGATACACCTGAGGCAGTCCGGAAGAAGGTGTCATATCTTAAAGAGAAGGGCCTTGGAGGGGCCATGTTTTGGGAGGCATCTGGGGATGGAGAAGGTCAAGAATCCCTGATTGAAACGAGTTTCAGGTCTTTGGGGAGAGTAGATGCGACGGACAACCTACTTATGTATCCGGACTCCAGATACGGAAACATTGCTTCAGGTTTGAAAGAGGGGACTACGACTGAGGTCTCTGTGTGACTGGGCGATGGGTGGATTCTTTGAAGCCCAGGACATTTAGTTCACTTACTATGAGATACCAGGAGTCCAATCTGAATGTCTTTCGCCAGGTGTTTGAATGCATGGAAGATCGATAAAATGGCGCGTGACCAGAGAAACAGCGTGCCAGTCAGCGTGCTGTGATTGATGCTGCGTCAATTATAGCTCCACGAATACAACGACGGGCACCCGAAGCACTGAATGGTGACATGTTCAGATAACAACCTGCCTTAATCACAAGATCTTAATGTATTAGTAGATTGAATGAAAAACTGCAGTGGAGGGTGCATTGACGTTGAACGAGCTTTTGCTAGCACATCAGAGACCGGTTTTCTCATCTATACATATCAGCTCAAGAGACTCTCTTGATGGGACACTGTCGTCAGCAAATCTTTCAGATAAACATTTAGGTACTCACATCATAGTTTGTCAGTCATTTTTAAGCCGTTTCGTACGTGTAGAAGATCTTCTACTGCAATAGAAAAGTTGGATCCGCACTCACGCACGATATTCGCTCCTGCTTATGACTAAAGACACTCAATTGTTACATATCGAAGCAGGGTCTGCGTATAGTCTTTCTACACCACCGTTTTCAGCCAATCTAGTATCTCTTCATTGACAACGGCAGACGATTCCCATAACATCCAACGCGAGCCATTTATCTCTTTACATGTCAAACTCTTGAAATACCCCTCCATTCCTTGAATTTGATTCGACGACGCGGTCTCGTCCAGGGTAGCAGTTAAAAACAAGGTCGGTATCGAAAAGTAAATGGGCTTCAACAGGAGCTGCAGCTCATCGAGATAGTTTTGTGCTTGTGTGCGATACCAGCGAAGCGGTCCTTCCAGCTTAGATTTCCCGCCCTGAAAATATCTGGAAACATAGTATTCCAGTTCGGCGTCAGACAGCAGATGAGATCGGTTCAGTTTTGAAAGGTTATGAAACAAAATTCCTCTTGATGTGTCAAACCCGACTTCGTTTTCGGGGCCCCTTCCACCAAATATAGCATTCAGAAACTGTCGGACTTTTGTTTCTTCTGCCACATTTTTAGCAATTTCCGCGTCACGAAATTGTAACTGGTATCTCAAGCCCTTCATATCCTCGCTCCGTGTGACATCATCCAACGAACGATAGATCCGTGACGGCGGGGTGAATGGAGTCCCGACGCTGAAGATACCCTGGACCAAATCTGGAAACCACAAGGCCGTGCGCCAAGCCACAGCAGCGCCCCAGTCATGCCCGCCCAAAACTATCTTTTCGTCTTTGGCGACAAGTTCTGCCAGGTCTCTGACATCCTCCGCAATGCTTTTCAAGCCGTACAGACTTGTCCGGCAAGACGCGCTTGTCCTACCAAAATCCAACATATCTGGTGCGATGACCCGATATCCTTGAGATTGCAAACAAGGAATTTGATACCGCCAGCCGAACGCTAAATCGGGAAATCCGTGTAGCAGGAAAATCGTCGCAAGTGGCGCATTGTCTGGTTCAGCTTTCATGTAATGGTAGATTTTGTGTTGAACTGTCGCAGTGTGCCATGTCACTCTAGTATCTTGGACTTCAAGCTTGCCAGCCATTTTTTCGAACCTGGTCTGTTTGGAGAGATGCTGCGTGTTCGTCCTTTGAGAGCTACTACCAATCGTCGTCAGGTTGGTTTATAGTGTGTTCACGTTGACATCTAACCATCCTCAAAAGCTCATGAATTAAGGTCCTAATTTCGGTTCTTTTATGCCCATTACCTGGAAGGGAAACTGGAGGTGGAGAAGAAAGCATGTCAAGAAAGCAGACTCTAGAGTTCAATTTAGTGAGAAGTGCGTTCGGTCGCAATGGGCCAGCGAATGACCGATGATCCATCTTTAGACTATCTTTGAATGTATTAGATGTCAAACTACTACATCCTCGAGCTTGTCAAGAGATGGAGAAGGAGAAAAGAGACGGAATCCGAAATCGGATTATCCATAGCCCATCATCTGTCGTTGAAATCGAGATAGCTTGTGTCCAATGCTCTTTACGTCCTGTTCTGTCCAGATACCATCTCGTCGCACACGATGAAAAAAAATCCATGCTTGGCATAGCCTTTTGAGTCTAAGAGAGACTGTACAGTCCCGACCGAAATTAGAGGCCGCTTGCCAAGTTCATTGAATGTAAGATAAGCTTGAGCGCACGGACCACAGCAGTGGCTCATGTGGCTTTTACAGCGTGTAAAGCTAGAAATGCCGGGAATATGCCTAAGCAG